>JAMZAV010008913.1:0-25918 GCA_024449915.1 Sweltsa coloradensis | reverse complement strand
CATACATAATTCATTTTTGGAAAAACTATTGAATATTTGAATTAAATAATGAACCATTTTATTAGAAAAAAATTGCCTCATTTTGGCGAGGTCATTTGAAAATTACTATGGTTTTTCTGTTAGAAAATTTATTATTTATTTTGAATATTAATAACATGCAAATATTATTGTGTCCCATGGTATATAGAGACCTGTTTGAGACTTCAAAGGCGTTGGCGTCTCCGTTTAGAAACATATACAAAATTACAAGATTCAAATGAAATAAATAACAGCAGTAATTCAAATCCCTCGTTATTCAAGATGACGTAAGAAATTCGAGTAGGCAGGCGCGTAGGAAAAGGGGGTTAATTGACTGCATTCTCTCCCCTCCCCCACTACTTTTCGTGGCCCTCCCCTCGTTAGTCTTGTTGTTAGAGGCTCAGCTTCCAATGCAGAAGGTCCAGGGTTCTTGGCCTAGGAACGTGTAAACGGTGACTTCGAAGCTGTCCTAGCAAAGAGGCATGTATAAATTCTAAGGTTCTTACGCATTAGCCTGATGATTCTGGCGCTGTCCGGCGTGTAGAATCGTGTTCAGCTTGGTTGATCGGTATCATGGTGCGCGGAAGCGCACCGGGCCAAGCCACGCGCAGCTCCGCTTCCACTAAGCGCCTACATTAGCACTTAACACGGTGTCGCCGACGGGGAAACCGTGTGAGATAAAAACCTGCAACTTGCTTCAATCGATGGGCTTTTACTATGAGATGACCCATTTCAAGTTTCATCCCGATCTGCTGATGCGTCTAGAAGTTATTGAGACGTCAAGATCGTTCGAAATAACTTTCTTCTCGGGCTGGGTGGGTGGCTGGCTGGCTGGCTGACGAATTATGTATCAGTTTGTGGGCCCTCAATGGATAATGTTAGAGAAGCCAAAATTTGCACCGATGTCAGTCATCTCAGTGGCCATGTGCTATACAAACGGTAATTGGATTAGATGACCGGAAGCTTAGATAATGCAAAAAATACAAATTATTTTATTTATAACTGCGATGCTCAAAGCTTTTAATTGTCAATGAGTGAGATTTTATTTTGAATCACTGTAAATAAAGTAATTTTCTCTACTTGGATGCTAACATCCATACCGTGTACGTTCTAAAAAAATTATTGATATACCATACAAAAATGCAAAACTTGCAAAAAAGGGGCCAAGCCGAAAACGAGGAAGATACAAGTGGCTCAACTGCATAAAGTGGTGAGATCTAGAAGTGTGGCCAAGCCCATTATTTTGTTTAAAATAATAAATATATTTATTAATTATATAATACTAAATTAACAATATATCAATATCCATATTATTATCAACTATAATTATGAAATAAATTTATTAACAAAAATAACAGCAACATTAAATAAATTTATTGAAACATTTACATTTGGAAATATCAAAATTAACAGACGCCATTCAAAATTAAAAGCTTGGCTGATGAATTTTTAACTTGGTTGTCGTTACTGACTAACCAAAACATAACCAATCCAAATCCATCGACCAAGCTTTTAATTTTGAATGGCGTCTGTTAATTTTTATATTTCCACATGAAAATGTTTCAATAAATTTATTTAATGTTTATGTTATTTTTGTTAGTAAATTTATTTCATAATTATAGTTAGATAATAATATGGATATTGATATATTATTAATTTATTATATAATTAATAAATATATTTATTATTTTAAACAAAATAATGGGCTTGGCCACACTTCTAGATCTCACCACTTTATGCAGTTGAGCCACTTGTATCTTCCTCCTTTTCGGCTTGGCCCCTTTTTTGCAAGTTTTTGCATTTTTGTATGGTATTTCTTATACTTAAATATGTTCAGGGCCGGGTTAAAGCATTTGGCGCCCCTAGCCTATAATACTTTAAGCGCCCCCTATATTGGCCCTACCTACCTACCTACCTACCTATCTACCTACATACCTACCTACCTATCTACCTACCTACCTACCTACCTACCTACCTATCTACCTACATACCTACCTACCTATCTACCTACCAACCTACCTTCACAAAAAATAAAAATGCTGAATATTTTGGAACTTACTGCATTAGTAACTATTACAATGGCTTCCTACGTGCTTTCTATTTTGAGCATTAACTTTTTCTTATGTTCCATGTTGTTTCACTGTTGTCACTCACTCCGTTTGCAAATGAGAGTAATAATATTCAAACATAAAATCACAATAAACACTTAATCATTTTAATTAGTACGGTACTGTAAAGGTTTAAACACAATAATACAATTAATATATTAGAACAAATTAATTTGTGTGCAGAGCGAGCGTTAACCCAAAAGTGAAAAAAAGAACTTAGCACTCGCGCCGATTACGAATAACCATTTTGATAGTTAATAAATTTGTTTGCCGCGCACAGAACTGACACCACTGTTCGGCCGAGTGTTGATACGAACTGAGTGATGTCTTGGCTTGGCCCTTGAGCTTGACTGCTTGAGGTATGTCCTCTTTCCCCCCCAAAATCAACTAGTTATTTTTGTTAAGATTTCTTAACACTTTGTTAAAAAGTACTCCTGAACGACATTCATTTTAACTGTTGTAAGAATTATTAAAACATGTGAACAAGGATTGGTGGTTTGAAAGAAGGGATGAACGCTGCAGGTCAGTGTGCTGATTGTAGGAGGGGGGGGGGGGGGGGGGGGGGGATGGGTGAAGTTATTTCCTGTCATAAATTTAGTGAGAGTGGCTAATTGGATGAGCGTAGCGAGCGTAGTGAGCGAAGCGAAGATTCCATTTCACTACACTGGAGAAAAGAAAACGGAATGTTTTTTTTCTGTTTGTATCGTTATTCGTTGTGTGTTTGTTAACTGGATTCCGGCTAAACCGATACTCCAATTGCGATGAAATTTAATGGAGGCCTTCGAAATCTCTGAACCAAGAACTGCCACGTTTTTGAGCGCAATCGAAAAATTATTTCTCATGAAAATCGCAATTTAACGACTTTTTTCGATTTTTAAAAAATTTCTTCAGCTTATAACACCTACATTCTTTATCCGATTTTAATGATTTTTTCACAGAAGCTTAATTTTATAAATTTAGGTATTCGTGTGAAATTTAAGCGCAATCGAAAAACTATTTCTCATGAAAATCGAAATTTTACGTTTTTTTTTCTTTTTTAAAACAATTCTTTAAATTATAACACCTACATGCTTTATCCTATTGTAATGATTTTTTCACAGAACCTTAATTTTATGAATTAATATATTCGTGTAAAATTTGTGCGCAATCGAATAATTATTTCTTAAGAAAATTTCAATAAAACGATTTTTTCCTTTTTTAAAATTACGATTAATTAAAAGAATTTAAAATTTTCGTTAATTTTTTATTTAATTTAATTCAATTTAATTTAAAAAAATCTTTAACTTGAGAATGATTTTCTCAAAGAACAACAGAAAATCCCTATAACACATGGCAGCTCAATGCACCAACTACGCTCATCCAACAACGCGGCGGGACTTAAGCGTTTTCCTAGTTCTATAGAAAATATGCTTTGCCAAAGACCCAAATTCCTATTTATTCATCGGTTTCAAAAAAAACAAGCACCATAAAGTTCTCTTCGCGAGTTGAGAGCGGCTGGCATCCTATTGTCTATTGATCTAGGGCGACGGTCGTTCGCCCGCAGCCAAGCGCACGCGACTGCTAAGTAGGCGACGATAACTCGGCCCTGTTTACAGCTACCCGAGTTGGGGGGTTTTCAGCTATCTGCACACGCCGTCCCGAAAGATTTACAATCTTGAAACTCGGTATATGACCTGATATGTAGTCCATGACATACCAAAAAAAAAATCAGCCCGATCCGATAACTCGTTCTGTGTTAAAAAAAATGCGTAAAAGTAGATGAAAATCTTTCGGCTGGCTGGCTGGTTGGTTGGTTGGTTGGTTGGGGGGGGGAGGTAGTGGATTCTGCCATAAGGAATAAGAGCCTACAGAGAAAACGGTACATCTTAGAACTATGAAACTTGGACCACACTTAGATGTATCTCAGACTCACAAACTTCCACCGAGAGAAAAGCAATATTCCACCCCCAACACCCCCTTAATCATCCCGTAAAATTAAAATAATTCATAGCTCTAACCCAGAATTGAATTTTTATTCAAATTAGTTATTAAAATTGTGTTATTAAGTGTTCTAATCCAATCGGCCTATTCTCATTATATAACCCACATTTTGTCAACCCTTATCCCTAATAGTTTATATTATTTTTATCTTGATTTCCAGCTTTCACCACGAAGGCATCTTATGAAATTTGACATGATGGTACATAATAATATAAAAAGTAATCCGCCGAGAGGCAATTAAGCGATATTCCACCCCAACACCCCCTAAAACTGGAATAATTCATAGCTCTAATCAAAAATTGATGTTTTATTCAAATTAGTTATTAAAATTATGTTTTAATGTGTTTTAACCCAATCGGCCTATTCTCATTTCCTAAACCACATTTTTTCAACCCCCATCCCTTATAGTTTATATTATTTTAACCTTGATTTCCAGCATTCACCATGAAGGTACCTATAGGCGCTCCACGCTAAGAAAGGAGATGCGCGCGCTTTCGACGGGCTAATCAGCGATCGTTATTAAAATTGGAGCCTGCTGAATGGCTACAATTCACCCGTTAAAAGCGCGCGCAACTCCTTTCTTAGCGTGGAGCGCCTTTAATGAGTTATCAGCATGAAATTTGGCATGATGGTACAAACAAATATGAAAAATCATTTGCCGAGAGGCAAGCTATATTCCACCCCCAACACCCCCTAAATCATCCCCTAAAATTGGAATAATTAATAGCACTTAACCAAAATTGAATTTTTATTCAAATTATTAAATTATGTTTTAATGTGCTTTAACCCAATCGGCCTATTCTCATTTCCTTGACCACATTTTTTCAACACCCATCCTTAATAGTTTATATTATTTTTATCTTCATTTCCAGCATTCACCACGAAGGCACCTAATGAGTTATAATCATGAAATTTAACATTATGGTACATAATAATATGAAAAATAATCCGCCGAGAGGCAATCAATATTCCACCCTCAACACCCCCTTAAATTGGAATAATTCATAACTCTAATCTAAAATTGATGTTTTATTCAAATTAGGTGGTTATTAAAATTATGTTTTAATGTGTTTTAACCCAATCGGCCTATTCTCATTTCCTAAACCACATTTTTTCAACCTCCATCCCTTATAGTTTATATTATTTTTACCTTGATTTCCAGCATTCACCATGAAGGCACCTAATGAGTTATCAGCATGAAATTTGGCATGATGTTACATACTAATATGAAAAATAATTCGTCGCGATGCAAGCGATATTCCACCCCCAACATCCCCTAAATCATCCCCTAAAATTGGAATAATTCATAGCTCTAACCCGAAATTGTATTTTTATTCAAATTAGTAAATTATGTTTTAAATGAAATGTAAATGTAAATGTGTTTTAACCCAATAAGCCTATTCTCATTTCCTAAACAACACTTTTTTTTTTAACAACAACTAAACAGGGTGGGCTCAGTCCCGCGCTGATGATTAGTTCTGTGTCTTAGTGGGTGGATCCTGGATCGTGCCCAACCGCAGTACCGATCTCTGGTTGGCCATTATTCACTCGAAGTTGGAGTCGGCGACGACAGGGTGGGCTCAGTCCCCCGCTGATGATTAGTTCTGTGTCTTAGTGGGTGGACTCTAAATTAAATAAGAATTTATTTCTTTATTAAGAATACAAAAAACAATAAAGGAAATAATGACAACGAATTGGAAGACGAGGGAAATATTGAGAACACACCACATAAAATGTCTAGTACAGAATAAGGAATGCAGAAAAAGAAAAACTATAAAAAAGATTTAGAAAAAATTACTTCAAAAAAATCACAGCTATGGCAAGTCTATCCGAAAGTAGACTACGTTGATAATATCACGTTTACTTTGTCTTGGCCCGGTCAAGCATAAATCTTAGGAAAATCCTTGGAGTATTTCAATGATAATTACTATACTTTTTTACAGCGGAAATTCTAATTCATGCATAGCAAACACACAATTTTCTTAAGTTATAATAGTCAAATAATTTCCCCGTAATGATACGTTTTTCCCGCCTGTAGTTTTAAGTCGTAAAGCGGTAAAGGCATGCATTAAAAAGAACTTATTTCGGATGAATTACCTCCCTCGACTTTGCCCTATCATCGATAATTGCCGCGAGTGTATAAAAAGGCCCGTGTCACAAAAATGCCAAGTCAGTGTTGAGAGAAACTTCAAGATGAAGACTTCAAGACATCAACAACTACCCCTGCTTGCCCTCGCCGCAGCGGCCTTCATGGCCTGCGCTACGGTAAGATTTTATTGAATTAATCCACTTAAAATTATAAATAACAATATTTAGTAGGACACTTCTTAAAAGGTTGGTCTTGTGGATGAAGATGATGTTGATGCCGTTGTTGAGCCGGTGGTAGTTCATATTCATTCATATACTAGGAAAACGCTCAAGTCCCGCCGCGTTGGTGGATGATCTTTTTTTTAAATTTTTAGTTTGCGTGGGATATCTTTACTTTTGCAAGTGTTTTGCTTTGCTGCCTATGTATTGTAGGTGATTGTTGTCATGTTTCTTTTGTTACTTGTCAAATGTTATTATTTACCGTAAAAAAATTATATTAAAAGCTTTATTTCTATGGATTCTGGCTAATTTTTCCAACTTTTTTTTTCAAAAGGTACTACATCACCATAACCTTAATGTCCATGTATAATATGAACGTTGTAGCCCCACCCGTTTGGTCAGAATCGGCCCAAATGACACTAAAATATCGCACTAAAAATCTAAAAAAAATCGTAAAAGTACGATATTCATGAGAAATATTTCTTCGATTGTACCCAAAAACAATTCACCTCTAAGTTTAGAGATTTCGAAGGTCCCCTCCAATTTTCATCAAGATCGCTTATGCCGTTTGCCCGGAATCCTGCTAACAATAGACAAAAATACAAACAAAAAAAACAAAACAAAAAAAAACACTGGAGCTAAATTTTTTGGGGGGTCAGTGAAATTGAAGTCTTTGCTTCGCTCATCCAATTATTTATTTACTTATTTCAAAACGAAGGCTTTCGCGGCCTGGAATATTACAATTTAAATTATTTTGTTTGGTCATTTCACAGCGCCGATTATGTATTTATTTGGCTGAAACGTGAAACGTCATATTATAATGTGAAACAAGATCTCTAAAAAAATAATAACAATTTTAATTGTATTAGTCTATTTCTTTTAATTTATGACAATTTTATTTAGTTCTATCGAGAATAATAATTAGGCCTATTGTATTAATTATTAGTTACTTTTGTTTATGGAGAAAAAAAAACATCCTAAACCATCTTTATAAAATATAATTTTACAATGTATAAAACGCTCACACTCAAGTTTTAACTTATGCAAGCATTCTTCAATTTACTAAATTATTTTTTATTTATTTTTATTTATTTATTTATTTGTGTTTTAGGCTTTTAAGCAATCTGTATAAGAATAAAATAAAAATTATATAAACCTGTAATGAAAATGTAATGTAAAAATTGAATTTTGAAGATTAAAAGTGACATTATTATTATTTTTTATTATTATTATTATAAATGAATAATCGACGCGGCGTAATTTTAATTAATTTACCAAATCTAGCTATTTAAAATGAGAAATGTTTATTTGATTGTACCAAAAATCGTAACATTATAAGTTCACAGATACACAAAGTTGCACGAAAAATCGTACAAAGTGCAATATTTTACGATTTTTAGTAGAATTGTTTCTTCGATTTTACCAAAAAAACTTGGCAGTGTCCCTGATTGTTGGCATTTCCCTTTTACAAGGATGATACAGAATGTCTTTGGTGACCCTGGGGGTGAGACTGAGACGGGAGTGGCTAGCCCCCCAGAAAGTTCGAACATTCTCTATATCTAAAACGCTAGGCGAAAGATTTTATTTTTGTATTCTTCGACTATATTTGATAAGTTTTTGGTATTTTGTTATTAGTTATTGTTATATTTGGTTATTACGTTTAAATTAATTAGAAAAAAGAACTTGAATGAACTATTACATTTAATAATATTTAATATTCATTTAATAATTTAATAATCGCAAATTCTATTTTGCCAAGCTTTTCGAGGATGCTGTTATGGGACACTGTACGTTTATGAATTAAGAATGCGCAAATGTGGAAGGGTAGATGAGCTTGGCCCTTTTTTTAGATCTCATTTCTTTTGAGTGTGTAAGGTTTGGCTGTATTTCTACAAGTTTTTGTTATGTGTGTTTCAGTTGTACAACGCTCTGGAGAAAAATTGAAACGACATACGTGAATTATAAAATGCACAAGACAGGTATTTTTATGTAGAAGAACATACAACAAACAGAATTTCTTTATGTACCGGTAATAAACCCTACTAATCACCAATGCGGCGGGAGCAACCTCTTCTTTTTCCCGTTGCGTCGACTTTTATGCGTAACAATGGTATAGTTTATTACACACATCAATTCTGTTTGTTGCATGTTGTTCAGCATAAACATATCTGTGTCTTGTGCATTTTAGAATTCACGTAGGCCTATGACGTTTCAATAATTGTTCTCCTCAGAGCGTTCTACATTTGAATTTGAGTGCTTACTAGCGTGCCGTGTATATACATGTCTGTCTCGTGAAGACTCTTCTCTAATGTACCTGTTATATTTGGTCAAAATGTTAGATCATTGTGGAAAACATTTTAAACTTTAAATTATTGTATTCTTCTAGCAACAGCGTGAGCGTATACCTATTACAGTACACTTTTATTCCTCTACCGCTCATCTCGTTGCATCGTTATAAACATATGAAAATAAAATCCTTACACATGCCAATTATGGTTATGTGACACTAAATTTTTAGACCTTCTATATCGATCAAAAATCGCATTTTTTGTGGACTTTCAGGACTCTCACGAAAAATCTGTGACATGGATAAAAGGGCTATATGTACGAGAAATAGGTATTTAGTTATCTGTCGGAGGGCGAAAACAGAACAAGAATGTAATGAATGTAATCCGAAAAGTACGAAAGTACTGCACTCTGGACGCTGAGCGTCTACATTCAGGTTTGTTGGATGAGCGAAGCGAAGACTTCAATTTCACTGACCCCCAAAAAATTTAGCTCCAATGTGTTTTTTTTTGTTTTTTTTTTTTGTCTGTTTGTTCGTTCTCTACCGGGCACACGGCATATGCGATCTTGATGAACATTTGAGGGGACCTTCGTTTTCTCTAAACTTAGAGCTGTATTGTTTTTGGGTACAATCAAAGAAATATTTCTCATGAATATCGTACTTTTACGATTTTTTCGATTTTTAGTTCGATATTTTTCGTGCCATTTGGGCCCATTTCTGACCAAACGGGTAGGGCTACAACGTTCATATTTCACGTGGACATTAGGGTTATGGTGATGAAGTACCTATTGAAAGAAAAAATTGAAAAGGTTAGAGAATCCATAGAAATAAAGGTTTTAATATGAGTTTTTCGATTTTTAGTGCGATATTTTCGTCACATTTGGGCCGATTCTGACCAAACATGTGGGGCTTACAACGTTCATATTTCACATGGACATTAGGGTTATGGTGATGAAGTACCTTTTGAAAGAAAAAGTTGGAAAAGGTAGCTAGAATCTATAGAAATAATGGTTTTTATATGATTTTTTTTTATTTTAAGTGCGATATTTTCGTCACATTTGGGCCGATTCTGACCAAACGGGTGGGGCTACAACGTTCATATTTCACATGGACATGAAGGTTATGGTAATTTAGTAAGTACCTTTTGAAAGAAAAAGTTGAAAAGTTATCCAGAATGCATAGAAAAAAAGTTTTAAATATGTGTTTTTCGATTTTTAGTACGATATTTTCGTCACATTTGGGCCGATTCTGGCCAAACAGGTGGGGCTACAACGTTCACATTTCACATGGGCATTAAGTTTATGGTGATGAAGTACCTTTTGAAAGAAAATGTTGAAAAATATAGCCAGAATCCATAGAAATAAATGTTTTAATATGAGTTTTTTGAGGTTTATAATAACAATTAACAAGTAACAAGAGAAACTTGACAACAATCATCTACAATGCATTCACAAAGCACTTGCAAAGGAAAAGTGGTCCCACGCAAACTAAAAACTTACAAATACGCTCATCCATCAACGCGGCGTAGCGGCAATCTAGCGTTTTCCTAGTTATGTTACTTATTGTTAATTTTAATCGTGAATTAATGAATGAATTGTTCCAGGCCCAGACAACTGAGCTGAGTGGACGAATCTTCGACCAGGCGCTGGAGGTGGATACTAGGTGCCGGGCGGAGGTGGAACTTTCTGACGCCGGTAACTAATGAACTTACACCACTTACTATACTATTGAAATATTATAACGGTTTATTTAACATTTTTTGTTAGCAACGTAAAAAACTGATACAATTTTCTTTCTTTGAGTTCATGACATTATATAGCTCAACATTTCTTGATATTATATAATATGAATATGGATTGAATATTTCTAGATATTATTCCGTATCTGAATGTTTCAATCAAAATAATTTGTGAAAATATTTAAAAATTGTACATTTCATATTACAACAACATAATTTAGTGTGTGTGTCCTTTAGCTATTATAAAACAAGTTTACTAATACTAAGATAAAGAGAAATTGTCATTATTTAGAAACACAAAATATGAAATAATTGTAAATAATAATTGAAAAGTAATAAGGTTCATTTCATTATACAGTCAACCAACAATATCAACTTATAACAGGAATATCTTGAGTGTAAAAGGTAATCAATAAGACAATAGTATGCTTTTAGAATTAAAGTATGTTTTAATATTATGTTTGAAACGGTAATGGCTTGAAAATGTTTTTTAATAGAGTCCGGAATATAGTTATAAAGAGATTTATGTAAGTAGTCTTAGTTTACTTGGCCAAGTTTTGTGTGATGAGTTAAGCTGTAGGAGTTTTTTTTTTTTTTACGTGTGTCATAAGTGATTACAGTGTAATATGTTGTCTGAAACGACAGTGTTGGCTCTAGCGTTAAGCGCGTGACTCTGATTCGGGAGGTCTCGGGTTCAAATACCGTCGAGACCGGCTATCCTGACTGAAGATTTTTTCCGAGGTTTTCTTCGCTCGTAAATGCGAATGCAAGGGAATGGGTCTGACATCCCTTCACAATCATTGTCCTTTTCATACCTAGTAAGACACGGTACATTCATTTCACCCTGGGCAGGTTTCCAACGAAATTAAAAATTAATTATACTTTATCTGTGATTCAACGGTTCAATCTGTGATTCAACGGTTCAACGTTCCTACCCAGAATAATAATTTTACAAAGTTGTGAAATAAAAGGGAATGTATAATTAAATAAAAATGAAGATAATTTGAGGAAATACGTGAAAACAATTAATAGGTAGCTAATTATTGTGAATGTATGTTACTTCTGTTCTGTGTATACCTTGCATTACACAAAGTCGATAATATTGACATCACGAGTGTTGTCAATTCGCAGACACAATTACAATTACATATATATATATTTACAAACTTTGGGAGCGTAAAATAATCAGATTAAAATGAAGTATTTTGCAAAAAAGTTACGACATTTTGGTTAATTTACATATTTCTTTCTTTTCAGAGAGTCTAACTCACTTCATGGCTATGAATGGCACGGTCAACCAGAAGTTCAAGGTACGTATTGCATATTTGAAAAGCAAAACGGTAAAAAAAATCTGAAACAATGCAGGATTTTACTTGCTGAATAATAGTCTGAGGTAGGCCCCTAACTGTTTTACGAATAACTGTAAAACTGTTACATAGCTAATTCCTACTTCACGTAAATGTTGGGTTGGGATGTATGTTATTGGGGTTTTAATGTGACATCAAGATAAACTGACTCACAGTTATTTTATTTTGTTCCCGTCAAAAATATAATATGTAGAGCCTATACTTGTTTAAAAAAGCGTTCACGAAGCGGCCTAGTTAGTTCATTGATCCAAAGACATTAACAGCATTGCTCATTAGTCAACAATGCTTTTGCGTGCTCTAGATCCAAATCTTGACGTCACGTACTGTTTTGAGCGGGAAATAAAATACTTCAACTTTGTGCATCAAAGAATTTAAAATATTTACTTTAAAGTGTTTTTTCTATCCATTTCTTACACCTACGTCAATATTTGGACTTAGTGAACATTCCCTATTGTCTGACGGTCTGTCTGCCCTGAAACAGGGGAAGGTACCAAGTTAACTAACACAGACTATTACATTTTATTTAAGTTAGTTATTTTTTTCGTTTCAGTGTTTCATCCATTGCATCATGAAGAGTTTCCAGTCGGTAAGTAGACGGAATGTGTTCTGTGTGTGTTCTGTGGGTTTTCTGTGTGTTCTGAACAACAATAATAAATAATTATTATTTAGAGTGTCTGGCAAAATACCGGTTAAAATTTCACTCGACTAAATAACTCCCACTCACGTTCCATTTATTTTTATTTTTACAAACCAATATTACTTGTTATCATCTTACAAAAACTGGATTTAACCCATAAAATATGTTATCATCTATGCTCTTTGGTCACTTACAGTACAATGATATCGATGATTTTATAATAAATAAAATGACTTGTATTGTTATGCAGATGAGTACGTTTAACAATACTCAATAACACATTATAACTATAAAGCTATATAATATTACACGTTTGTGAGGACTATCTGCGAACCATGGAGATTGAGACGACCTTCTATTCAAGCAGGATTTTTTACTGTATTCCAGATGACCCACGGCGGAGAGTTTCGTGTTAGAAGAGGCTCTGAAAAATTTGTGCCCCACGAGGTCAAAGGAGGGGCACAAGATGGTTCACGACTGCAAGGAGACCGGTGAGTCCAAAACTAGAGAGTACAATGATTATTATTTACAGTGTAATAAGCTAGAAAGTGAATATTTTAAATTAATTCCCATGAGTAGATAAAATATATGCGCGACAAAACCGCCGCATTATCATCGCGTCTCGTCTTTTCAACTATACTTTAATTAAATCGTAAAAATAATAGATTGCATGTATTGAAGATATTTAAAATTTATTCTGATGTCACTTATTACAGTTAAAATATTTGAAAATATAAATCTAATACACAATTAATTAGTTTCATATTTTATGATAAATTTTAATCAATGTTATAATAGCAAGCAGTTAATTTAGATTTTGTAACACAATAAAAAAATATGTTTCAGTTTTTTGTTAATCCAAAATTAATTCCATTCTACCGATATCAAATGAATGGTGATGTTATTCCACCTTGTTATTTTACTGTCAGAAACCAAAATCTCATGTACCGAATTTGCAATAAAATAGTGTACGTAACAAAATAAATACAGGTATACTTATAAAATATGAGGATATGAGGTCTTTACGATTTAGGAGTTTTCTTTGATACTAGTAATACTAATTTTCTGCTCGATTCGCTCGAGATAAAAGTTTTAAATTTGATTTAGTTTTAAATTTGCATTCGAGGAGTAGGAATATCAGCTGGCTTTACTTATATACAAAGATATACAAATGATGAAATGAATGAATATACCCGCCAACATCTGCCTGTGCAATGTTTGTTCAATAGCAAAACATTAAGAAGTGGACACCAAGTAACATAAAATATACAGCGTTATTGATTATAAGTAGGCCTACTTTAGTCTATCACTCATGTTCTTGTTCACTATTTCCAGTTGGGGCTGACGCTTGTGATACGGCTTACCAGGTTCACTTATGTTACTTCAACAGTAACCCCATGGTAAGTACAAATGCAACCAAGAAATTGGAGGTTAATATTGCCATTCAGCGTACGTAAACGGAACGTTTCTAAAACATGTTGATGGTTGCATTGGAATTGTCTGTCTTAAACAGGAGGACGAGGGGAAAAAAGTTGGATAGATAGGACGTCGCAGACAATAAAACAAAAGGAAGCATTTTATAAGTAAATAATTAAATAAATTTTTATTGATAAAAATGGGGTGACATTTTGTTAAGGCTATTCGACCGTTTTTTTCTATTTTCCCAAATATGCTACCAAGTCAAAATATAGTAAATGGCTTTGAAACCTGGCTCTTTTAGAAAATCAAAACTAGTTTTTCAAAATTCGGATCGGGCACACGGCAAATATCGCATCTTCAAAATAATTTCCAACTTCAATTAGCCCAAGCACACCATTCAACCTATAGGTAGTTGTATTTTCGTGACATTATTTTTCAACAGGTTTTCTAGAGGCTGACTGAGAGTTTTTTTTAACAATTGTTTTTCCTGCGGATTTTTTCGTTTGACGTACAGATCGGCACAAAATACCGCCAAACGAAAAAATTCGCAGAAAAGACAATTGTAAACAAAAATCTATTTTCTCTCAGTCAGACTCGAGAAAACCAGTTGAAAATTAATGTCACCAAAAAACAACTACCTACGTTGAATGGTGAGCTTGGGCGAATTGAAGTTGGAAATGATTTTGAAGAGGCGATATTTGCCGTGTGCCCGATCTGAAAATTTTGAAAAAAAATTTTGATTTTCTAATAGAGCCAGGTTTCAAAGCCATTCACTATATTTTGACTTGGTAGCATATTTGGGGAAATAGAAAAACGTGGAACCGAATTGGTTGGCTATATATCCGAACCGAATTAACGAAACGAAACCCGATTTAATTAACTGATTTCTACTTAATATGAAAAGTAAACAAAGCCCTATTTCGTCGTCTCATCAGAATCCGTCAAACTCAAAACTCAACAATAGTTGTTGTAGTTATTATAAATTTGGAAATTTAGTTTTCTACAGTTCATTATAACATTTTCATACTTCAATAGTTTGAGTTGATCATCATCACATCACATGAATGCGTTATACTTGTAGGTTGCTAGAAAAGGGCGAACAATGTGAAATTTAATGAAGCTCAACTATTTTGTGTTGTTTTTATTTAATATATTGTGCTGTTAACACGAAAGTGATTATTTAGTCCATCAAAGACCTCTGCTAAAACAACCAACATATCTAAACAGACGAACTCATTGCTAGTAAGATGCCAATCAGCCAATATTAGATGCCGTATTGAAATTAGAAGATGCAAACCGCACTGTTCAAAAAAATCGTCAAATTACTGCAAATGTTTATTAGTAAATTTACTGCACGTATTCAGTTTTTTTAATTTACTGGAAATGTTGTAGTAAACTACAAATTAGACGACAAATGCAGTACAAAAAACTAATCAAATTAGCTTAAGTTGAATGCACCATCAAATAAAATTAAGACAACGACTTCTTAAAATAAATGTTATCACAGTCTGGAACTTCGACGAAACTAATATCAAACATATTCCTAGACAAATAGTTAATCAAACGAGTTAATTGTTGCAAATAAATACCGATTTTCTGTAAATTTACGGCAAATGATCACTTTATTCTACGGACATAGTAATCAGTGTTCTTACTGCATATAGTTAGAATATTATCAAGTGACAGAAGTAAGTAAACTAAATTTTTTTACCAGTGAAATCATCTACTATCTGTAAATCTACGGCAAATGATCACTTTATTCTACGGACGTATTAATCAGTGTCTTACTGCATATAGTAAGAATATCATCAATTGTCAGTTGTTAGTAAACTAAACTATTTCACCAATCAAATCATCTACTTTCTGTAAATATACGCAAATGTTGACTTAAATAATAAATAAAATAATAATAAATAAAAATATAATTTTGCAGCTTCAAATAAAATGCGGGCCGAACCAATAATTCCTCAAACAGTGAATCATAAATTGATCGGTATGGTTATAATATTCAACTTTTTAGGTCGTTAAATGTACTTCTATTGGAATAATATTCACTTAAAAATGGACAGTTAGCAGACTTTAAAAGGTACGAGAATTTGTTCCTGAAGGGTAGATAAATATCACTTGGCAGACCGAAACAATTATCCCTATGAAATTCTAACAATCGCCCAATATGGTTCCAGGTCGTCAAAGTAATAATGTAATCATATTTTCAATAATATTCCCTTACTAGTGACCAGTTAACAGCGTTTAAAAGAACGGTTATTCGACACAGAAGAGTAGATTAATATCTTATATCACCATGCATGGCGGATTTCCGAAAGGACGAAATTTTCGACCCCGAGAAGTACATTAATAATTAATTAATTATATTATAGGCCTATCGTTATATTGTTATATAATATGACCAGAATCTGAAACCCTACTTTTGGTATTGAATTTCTCATTTAAACATAACTACATCTCCCAACATGATTCACTACAGACGCGCTTCAGGTATACGGTGTCTTGGTGTATTGGGTTTATTGACTAGGACAGTGTATACTCTCTCTCCAGGTGTACCAGGTTCGAGCCTCGCTGACTTCCGAGATTTTAACACCATGAAATTTATATGTAATGTTTAATCTTGTACGAGCTATCAAATGATGCTTGTCTTTCTTACAGGAACGTTCGTTATCATAGTTTAATTGTTAAATTAAATAATTGTAATGCTCCATTAATCCCACTACAGGAGGAGGAAATTTCAACTTGACGAATACTAAAATAATATTCGTACGGGTCGAAATTTTTTGCTGGATCATGTAGTCAAATAAACTAAACATTTGCCGTAAAATTACGGCATGTTGACTAGATTTAAAATTGCCGATACGAGTTCAAAAACGAAATAAAATGCTTTATCAAACTGTTTTCATGTAGTCGAATGAACAAAACATTTGCCGTAAAATTCGGCATGTGGACTAGATTTTTAACTGTCAATATTCAGTTTAAAAACGGAATAAAATGCCGTATTAATACTGGATCATGTAGTAAGAAAAATAAACATTTGCCGTAAAACTTCGACAACTCAAACTCAGTAAAATAACAAATAGAATGATTTAAATTGCCAATCTTGTTCGAAAATTTACTACGCTTTTTCAAGTCGTAAAACACAACATTTGCAGTAAAATAAAGAAATCGGACTTGCAGTAGAAAAACTGGAATTAGTTAGTAAGCAGTACTTCCAAACGACATTGGCAGTAATTTGACGAAAATATTTTGAACAGTGCGTTTATTTAGGATTTTTTGCATGTACATGTTACGATATCCCAATCCCATGTAATCCCACATCTGCTAATTAATACAATACAATACAATACAATATTCTTATCTACTCAATGAAAGCTTGGGCCGGCATACACATGGGAAATGGAAGATGCTTTTGTAACTACGAGTATATCACCAGTTTAGATGCATACTTGTATAACTGAGGCATTTGTTTTCAACCTCGCTCAGAACTCTCAAAAGTCCTATTGTGATATCCAAGCAGGCACGTAGGAACTCTTTTTCGAGTGGGGGGGGGGGGGGGGGGTGGGGACAACAACAAATCTTCTGCTTAGTTTTGGGGAAAGGACTAAGCACGGGTGTTTGGGGGGCCCAACTACAGTGCCACAGTGTAAAATTTGAAAATCAGGTTTTTAGAGTGTTTGGTGCGTTCTAGAAAAAAAAATAAGTGGGCTGAATGCAATACCAAATTAATATTTTTTGTACAGTGTAAAACTATAAAACTATAGAAAAAGAACAGCGGGAGATTCAAAATTCAAAATTCGATATTCGGTATTCGTGACTGAATTTCTAACTTTCTGGAGTGTGGGGGGGTCACGGTAAAAAGTGGGGGGGGGAATTCCCCCCCCCCCCCCCCACTTCCCACGCGCCTGTATCCAAGTTTGTTAACATGTGGTGTATTTGTTTTCTAGCTCTACGGTAGGATCCTGATGACGTGGCACTCCAAGATTGGCAAGCCGCCCCCAGTTCTGCCCCCACACATGATGCCCCCAGGCCCACCCCCGCCCCCGGGCAAGTAAGCGTAAGTCGACTAGATTATCATATCATTTCAACTCAATTTTGTATTTTTGCTGATATTTATTCATTAATAGCTTTTAGTCTGAAATCTGTTGTGTATTATTTTGTATCTAATTCAATTATTGTTTTGTAAACAATCATGTTTGTTTTATTGTTTTTGTAAATCAGTTTTTATGACATTTGTACAAATACAGATAAATGTGGGTGTTTTACATGGATGAACTGTGTTTAAATCCATTTTTTGCAAGAAAATACACAAAATCTTCAAGTTGTGAGTGTCCAAAGCGAACATTTTAATGCTGCTGTATCGACCGCCGCTTTGATAGAAATTTAACAATCTGGCTGCACATACATCAATAGTTTTTTTGCTCTGGCAAGCTGCACAATATTTAATCCAGAATCATGTTATGAATACAGTAACTTGAGCTGAATCAGTAAACTTGAATTCTTATTTTGTCTTTTCAGGTAAACGACTCCACCACAAAACTAACGACCACAGTTTGATGCTACGATTCGGAGAACGCTCTTCACAACATGATATAAAAATACTTCTATAGAATAGCTCTTTATTCTGCTGACTATCACAAAATGTGCACTGCTTGTTGTTGTTGTTGTTGTTGTTAACAGATGCTGACGTACTGACTAGAAGCTTAGCTGTAATTTCATCATTAAAATTAATTAATTTGTACGGAAAATAAATTTATCAATACATCAATTATTGTTTGTTTCATTGTTGGTACTTGTGTGCATTGGTTTGTACAAAAACACACAATTATTATTCTAGTAGGCCTACATTTAAAAAAGTTCGTTTTCCACTCAAATAATTCCTGGAACAATAAGTAAATAAGGTTAATTTTAACAAATAATTTTGATGTAAATAGGCCTTACTCAAGACACCTTCGACGAACCCTGCAATAAGGATTTGTATTTATGTATTTTATTATTTTTCTTGATTTGATTGATTTGTATATCATATTAATGCACTAAAGGCTATTCGAGACGATGACTGGTGATAGATGAAGATAAAAGACAATTACAAAAAACGATGCCGTCTACCCTTTGGACCTGCTCCCCAATCATTTGAGCCACCGCGGACGGCTGAGGCTTGACACAAGGTCCACTAAGTCTCTTGGAGGACATTTAATGATCCTCAAAACAAGATCGTCCTGTGGGATCCAATCCTCCAGTAGACCCTTGGCTTGACGGACAGAGGCAGCTTATGAGCGTGACTCTAAGTGAAAAAAAAAGAAAAAAAAAAGTGAAATTGAAGTCTTCGCTTTGCTCATCCAACTAGATTGCTTCATGCATTTTATCTTTTATTTATTTATTTATTTATTTATTTATTTATGCAATTTATCGGACGTATCGTCAACAGCCGCCATGTTCTAGTATCAAGAACATAATCAGGTGACCTTATTCGATTCAATTGTTCTCATTCCTAGATTTCGGCGAGTCTCGATCGTGCGCTCGACTATTCGGATGCTACTCGCTACGTCACGGATGACGCGTAACGGTGACGGAAAACAAGAATGAGACCAGGGAATGAACGCGTTTTGTCACTATTCGGATAGTTGCTTTTAAATACACGCATAAGCTGATAGGCCTACCGGTACATATTAAAATCAATATAATATTGTTGTTGTTATTATTATTATTATTATTATTATTATTATTATTATTATTATTATTATTATTATTATTATAATTATAACTGGTTTAATTTTTATTCATTTAAATGTAAGATCTTTATCTATTTCTAAATGGGATGAGCTTCAAGTTATTTTACAAAACCAAATTGGCGTGTTTGATGTTTTGGTTTTAACGGAGGTTGGTAACCTAGATGAAAAGCCTATTGTTTTAAATGGCTTTCAAATATTGTACAAAACCAGGCCTAACAAGAGAGGCGGAGGAATTCTAATCGTGGTTAAATCGTTAGTATGTTGTGTTGTGCTAGAGCAGGAATTAGTCTATTGTGAGGGTATTTATTGTAGTTTAACTTTTGAAGAAGGTGTTAAAGTATCCCTTCTAGCCATCTATAGGCCGCCTTCACAAAAAACTCCAGTGATTTGTGATTTTTCTATGAGATTGAAGATGTGTTACGTTCAAACAGAAATGAAAATATTATTGTCATGGGAGATGTAAATATTGATTTATTAGATAGCTCGGATAGTTGTGTGTGTCTGTATGAAAATGCTTTGGCCGGCCTTGGACTGATAAAATGTATACACGGAGTCACAAGAGAAGAAGCTATGTTAAATACGTGGTCAAGGACGTGTATCGATCATATTTTTATCAGGAGTAAAATGGATAAAATTGATAATTTGCGTTCGGCAATTTTTACTTGTAAAATCAGCGATCACTACATGGTATTGGCGGATATACCTCTTTATACTGGAAAAGAAAAACTAAAGAAAAGTAAGGTAGCACTAAATGAGAGGAGGGTCTTGTCTGTGTTAAATAGTGTAGCGTGGGAGAACATTTTGTGATCTAAATGATAGCAATGATCTTTACACAGCTGTGGTTGAGGCAGTTAAGAATGCTCACGATCAAGCGACTCATGTCGCAAGCCACCGTAAGAATAGGCGTGCGAATAAAGTGTGGATGACACGTGATTTAGAGGTGATGACGCGGCATAGAGACGGTTTATTTAGAAAGTGGAAAAATGCGAAGGCTTCGAATCCGATGAAGCAGTTATTTAGAGCAGACTACAACAGATATAGAAATCGGTTGGTAAAGGAAATTCTGCAAGTAAAGACTAAATACTATAGAGATCTAATCGAGGAGAACAAAGGGAGTGTGAAAGACACATGGCAAACCATAAATGTAATTTTAGGTAGAAAGAAACGGGATTCGGTTGATAACGTGATACACAGATACTTTGGTGCAAAGTTCACTGATAAAGTCACTGCCGATGGCTTTGTTGACACGTTTGTTGATGACATTACTAGTATACAACATAATTGTGGTGTTATTACTTCATTGAATGCACAGTCTACTTGCATAACCCAGCCTCAATCATTGTTCATGCCCAAGGTCAGCTCAGCTCAAATTCAGAAAATTATACAAGGTTTGGACAGTTGTAAACAAGCAGGAGCAGATGGAGTACGAGTTATCGATTTAAAATATGTTGATAAACAGGTCAGCCCAATAATTGCTAAAATTATAAATCTTTCTATCACAACGGGAATTATACCACCTGCTTTAAAAACGTCAATAGTACGACCTATTTTTAAAAAAGGTGACCATACGGTATTTACCAACTATAGACCTCCTATTGCATTATTACCGACAATAGGTAAAATTATGGAACGTGTAGTGGCGGAGACGCTTAATAATTACTTGGAGAAATTCAAAATTATTAACTTGAAACAATTTGGATTTCAGAAGGGAAAGAGCACTGCTGATCTCCTTATTCAATTTACAAATCTGGTTAATTCTAAGTTGGACGAAAATAAACATGTTGTTGCCACTTTCGTTGATTTTAGTAAGGCATTTGATACCATTAACCACACCAAATTACTAGGTTGCCTGGAGAGGATTGGTATTCGGGGTCCCATGTTAAAGTGGTTTGGTAATTATTTAAATCCCGCCGAATTAAAGTGAGAATTGGGAGCACCCTTGGTCACGAGAGAGAGGTGTTAACTGGAGTTCCGCAAGGGTCCATATTAGGTCCAATTCTGTACTTAATTTATGTGAATGACATGGTTAGATCCCTGAAATTTTGTTATATTTTTTTATATGCAGATGATGTAGCTCTTGTAGCGGTGCATAAAAATATCAAAATAGCAGAACTTTACATGCAAACCGACTTTAATACCATACTAATGTGGATTCATGACTACAGTCTTGTCATAAATGCGAATAAAACAAAACTTATCCATATTTGCTCTCCTCATAACCGTGATTCGTGTGAGGTAGTAAAAGTTATTTGTCACTCAAATGAATGTTTACATAGACGAGCAGACATAACTCTATGTGGATGTGAAGACTTTATTGAAAATGTGGACAGTCATGTTTATTTGGGTTTAGCTATTGACAAGTTTCTCTGCTGGGAACCGCACATTGATTCAATTTGTAAAAAAAACTCAGGTCATGCTTCAGTCAAATATATTATCTCAAAAACTGTTTGCCTTTTCGTTTGTTACGTAGCGTTTACGTGGCTCTAGCCGAGTCTGTTATTTCTTATGGTTTACTTTCTTGGGGTAATGCTGCCGATTATCATTTGAGTAAAATATCGACCTTACAAAATAAATTAGTCCGCTTAATTCGTCCACCACGTTATGATTACCTTTCTACTCGTGAAACTTATATTTTATGCAATGTGCTTCCTGTAGAAAAACTGTTTAAATATAAAATTATTGTAACATACTACTTTAAAAATGAATTTAAAGATATAATACTAAAAAATAAAGTCACTCGTAGTTTTCACACTGTTCAATTTAATGTACCTTCGTTTAATAACAAATATGGCCAACGGAGATTAGAATATTTAGTTACCAAAGCTATTTAATGAATTGCCTATCTTTTAACCATGTGTTCATACTTCAGTGAGATCAAACGGAATTCGAAAGATTATTTGTTGAATACATAAAGGTGTTCACCAATTTTTGACTAAATTGCTTTTGTTTGTTTTTTGTGTGTGTTTCTGAATCATTAACATTGATTCTTTGGAAATTCCGCTGTTTTTGATTTGATTTGATTGATTAATTTTTGTATAATTATTATTAGGTATTATTCTTTGTGATTTCTAAACGAAATGTCTATTAACAATCTGTGTTTATTTTTTATTTTTTTTGTATTTAATCTGTATAGGTGTTGGTTGTGCATACATGTAAGTGACCGGTGCGCTCTCAATATTTGTTATATGCGCCCCACTAATAAGCTGTTTTGCAGCTTAGTGGGAAAATATTTATGTTCCGAATAATGTATATTGCAAAGTATGTACAAAAAAAAATATATATAAAATAAAATAAATAATAATAATAATAATAATAATAATAATAATAATAATAATAATAATAATAATAATAATTATTATTATTATTATTATTATTATTATTATTATTATTATTATTATTATTATTATTATTATTATTATTATTGGATTGAAGACTTTCGCGGACCGTTATATTAATATTAGACGGTTTTCGGGACATTGTACCGCGTTAATAAGAGTGTAATAACACATACCTGTGTTATTGCGCGCTTGACGTTTCGCAGCCTACTGTGAGCCGCATTGTCCAAAGACTGAAGAGATTCCTGCTTTGCTCCTGGTTTGAGCCCTCGTTTTCATCCCATGTGTGCTTGCGGTGGAAGATGATATTGGCCACATTGCCTGTTGTGTGTGTGGGGTGGAGGGGGCGGGGGATGGCGCAACGATGGTCTGTCTGTCCGACTCCGGTTGCTGTTTTTCTCTTGCACTCTTCGTACGTTCCAGTGCCGGACCCCAAGATGCACTTAATTTGAATCCATCACCTCCATTTGGTATTATTATTTTTTTTTTGGATTTCCACCGCCTCACTGATGTATCTTGGCCGAAAATGTGTATTGGAGTTGAGGACTCGTGTGTTATCAAACTGAATTGACGACTCGAAATGGGGGAGCTTAAAACGATCGATAGGTCACGTGACTAGTATTGGGTATGAATCCTTATTTCGCAAGTTGGCGCCTGCTGAACGGCGCATCACTTATCACGCTCTAACTTTTATTCTATTCATTATTTAGACAACACTTAAATGAATAATATTTAGCAAACATATCATTCCTTGTAATAGCGATTATTTCGATTTTTTTACCAAGTCGTTAGCTTGTTATAACAATGTACGCATCACACAAGTGAAAATTATCAATGACTTAAGTTTTCTCATTAATTAATTTGACAAAAAACTACTGATCGGATTTCGACAAGATTCTTTGTAAAAATGCATCAGACTGTTTAGACAATAAATAAACTAACTTTCTAGATAGAAAGTGCACTGAACGAAAATTTACAGCATAGAGTAATATGCAGCGTGCACTTTTTCACGGCTCATCCGCACGTCACGAGTGCGTATTTTAGATAAAAAACACATACCCTGCATATTACTCTATGCTGCAAAGTTTCGTTCAGTGCACTTTCTATCTAGAAAGTTAGTTTATTTCTTGTCTAAAAAGTCTGGTGCATATTTTTAAAGAGGTCTTGTCGAAATCCGATCAGTAGTTTTTTGTCAAATAAATTATTGAGAAAACTTTAGTTATTGATAATTTTCACATGTATGATGGGTACATTGTTAGAACAAGTTAACGACTATGTCAAAAAAATCGAAATGATCGCTGTTACAAGGAATGATATATTTACTAAATATTATTTCTTTAAATATTGTCCAAATAATGAATAGAATAAAAGTTAGAGCGTGATAAGTGTTGCGCCGTGAAGCAGGCGTCAACTTGTGAAATGAGGGTTTATACCCACCAATTTCTTACATGTTGCCTCGTGACGTCAGGAGGCGGGTACAATTATTCAAGTCGTGAATTTGGTGTCGTGGGTTTGAAATATTCTCCTGAGCGTGTTTAGCCAGCGCAGAGTTGTTTGAGTCGCCTTTCCTGCAGTGGGCCATGTGTTCGATTATTCTTGTTCTAATTGTTCGGCCCGTCTGTCCGATGTACACTTTACCACACTCACAGGGAACTTCGTAAACTCCCGAGACCATTAGTGGAATCTGGTCTTTGACTGAGTTTAGTGACGCTTGGAGTTTTCTAATGTGGGGAGTAAACAGGGTGTATGTCATGCTTCTTTAGTATACGCGCTATCTTGTCGGTGACCTGATGTACATATGGAAGAAAAGCTTTATTTTTTACATTGTCAGTTGATTTATCTATCTCTACAGGTTTTTGAGATACACTTTGTTGTTTGAATGCTCTTCTTATGGCAATGGGATTGTATCCATTCTGTACTAAAGCTGTTGTGAGAGTTTTCTTTTCGTTTATAAAGCTTTGTTTATCGGAAATACGCACTGCCCTAGTTATAAGGGTATTCATAACTGCTCGTTTTTGATTCGGATGGTGGTGTGATTGAGCGTGCAGGTACTGATTAGTGTGCGTGTCTTTCCTGTATACACTGTGGCCTAGTTTTCTATTATTTAGTTTTGTTACCAGTACGTCTAGGAAAGGTAGACTATTGTTTTTCTCTCGTTCGATAGTAAATTGAATGCTTTTATTGATACTGTTGAGGTGTTGGTGGAAACGTGTTAGCTCCCGGTCGCCATGAGACCACACGGCATAAATATCATCAACATAGCGAAGCCATAATTTAGGTTTTAAGGGAGCTGATTCTAGAGCTTTTTCTTCAAAATACTGCATGTAAATGTTAGCTACAACAGGTGAAATCGGGGAACCCATATGAGAGAGACACACAGTCTACAGCCACAAGGCACCAGGGCAATTCATTATAATCTAAGTGATATGGCAATGGTCAAACTAATTTTCCACCAGAGCGCTGAACGATAGAGGTTTGGTCACAGTTGTCTGGAAGTTAATAAAATTCGAACTTTGACAACATCCATATGACGGTGAGTATTGTTGTATTTGATACTTGGAAGCTTCGCAAACGCTTTTATAGGCGCGTTGTTGGATGAGTGCCATGTGTTATGCGGATTTTCTGTTGTTCTGTGAAAAAATCATTATTAAGTTGAAGATTTTTTTAAAATTAATTTTAATTAAATAAAAAATAAACTTTAATTTTTAATTTTTTTAATTAGGGGCCTAATCGTAGTTTAAAAAAGAAAAAAATCGTAAAATTTCGATTTTCATAAGAAATATTTATTCGATTGTGCTCAAATTTTACACGAATATATTAAATCATAAAATTAAGGTTCTGTGAAAAAATCATTACAATCGGATAAAACATGTAGGTGTTATAAGTCAAAGAATTGTTTTAAAAAAGAAAAAACCCGTAATATTTCGATTTTCATGAGAAATAATTTTTCGATTGCGCTCAAATTTCACACGATATTAATTCAT
>JAMZAV010008912.1:0-27857 GCA_024449915.1 Sweltsa coloradensis | reverse complement strand
GGGCCCTACAAATAAGCAACCTTTTTCCAGGGCGGGCTAACTGTAGCTACTTGTGTACATGTGCCCTTTGGCAGAAAACTATACAACACTCATAGGCCTACTGCTAAGCCCGTTCCATTGCATTTAAAACTAAAGCATATTTTATGCTTAAATTTTCCCCTTGCATTTAAAGCTAAAAAAACACTCGTGGGCCTATGCAAAGAAAACCGTGCCCATCCCAGTTAACTAAAAGCATACTTGGGTGTTTTCGTGTCCTTGCAGTTAGCTGAAAAACCCCCGGGGCCTACTAAAAAACTACCGTGTCCCATGAAAGAAAAACTGTAGTATACTTAGTGCACATTGTCCTTGCAGTGGGCTATATAAAAAAAACACTCATGGGCCTACTACTAAGCAAACCGTGTCCATGCAGTTTAGCTGTAGCAAAACTTAGTTCTACTTGTTCTTTTCCCAAACTAGTTTGAAAAACACCAAACTAAAAACAGTTTTATGAAGGTTTGACAATCTTCTTTCATTTACGCTTTTTTGGGTTTCCCTTGTCAAACTACCCGTATTTTTACTGTTCCTACCCTATGTTGTTTTTTACTTGCAGGGAATGTTTTGTTTTAATACTGTTATTGTTGTCATCCAAGACTGGCTGAAGAGCCATTGTTTGTTTGTGTCGACGGCCCCTATCTGCCACGGGGACTGCGGGGCCCCGGAAAGGGTCCCCGACCTGTCCTGTCGGCGCAGGGGGTTTTACTGTTTGGATTTGGCTGCCGTGCCTGCATGGCTGGCCCATCAGCAGGAAAAGGGAAAAAAACCCCCAAACCCTAAATGTAGAAAAGGGGCGAGTTAAACCATTTTTCGCCCCTGCTCTGTGATATAACCTTTCCCAACTACCCTAACTTTTTCTCTTTGGGTTTTGCAGGGACCGACGGGAAAATTTTAAAAGTGCGAATTAACTTTAGATCTTTTCCTCGGGGAAAAATTTTTTGGTTTATCCCTAAGTTTTAAATTTGCCCCCGATTTTCGTTCAGGGAAGTCCAAAAAAAATTTTTTAAAATTTTTTTTTAACTCAAAAGGGTTTTTCTTATTGTTCATTTGGGGTAAAATTGTAAATCCATAGCCTAACTAATGTAAAAAACTTTACTTTTACGTTGAAAGTGAAAGGAAAGGGGAAAAACGATGCTAAGCTTTGCCCCCCCGGAAAAACAGAATGACAATGCCCGAGGGACTTGGTTTTAGAATGCAATGGGCCCAAAATACTTCTCTAAAATTTTTTTTTCTGTTTAGTCACAAATTTACTTCGGGACACGTTTTTAAAATTTTTTGGTTTTTAAAGCCTACAAAAATTTAAAATACCTTATTTTGTCTTTACTTGAAAAAAAAGGGAAATTGCGATTAGGTGCTGCGATGTACGGCCAAAATTTAATATAGAACAGATCTTTAAAAGAAAAGGCGATTTTTTCGAACAAAAAAATCAATGATAAAAACTTACGTAAAATTTTTATGAAAAAAACTTTATCCCTTTTTATTTGAAAAAAAGGTCAAACCTAGTAAGTCATATTTTTTAGGGTTTTCCTTTCCAGTTCTTTTTAAAAACGAGCAAGAGATCCCCAATTTGGGTACTTGGAAAGTCTAATACAGCTAGGGGTATTAAATATTTACTCGAAATCATCCAATCATCACTTTTATTGAAAAATATAAAAACAATTTGCAAAATTCAAAATTTTCTACATGAAATAAAATTATAAAAAGTGTTTTCTTCGGGAATTCATTTCGCCAGGCCAACCCCGGGGCCAAAACCATTGCTTTTCGCCCGGTAACTTTAGATGGCCAGGGTTTTTCCGGTTAGGGGAAGCGCAACTTTATTTTCTTGTGTTATGCCCCAAACCGGAAACTAAAAAAAAGCAGCCCCATTTAAAACGGAGGGCCCGTTTCCCATGTTGTTAAAAGTACGAAACTTTCATAAGAAAGACAAGCCATATTTCATTTTTGGGGGTATTGTTTTTCGTTTTTTTTTTCCAAATCTTGTTTACCCTTATTTGACTCTTATCCGCCCTAGTTTTTTTTTTAAAAAACCCATACTCAAACGACTTTTTGGGGGTTTCAAGCGTTTACCCTCGGGGCATTGATTTGGGGAGGCCCAAAGCCCAAATTTCCGTCGGGGCCCGGGGCAATCCTGCTGGGGTTTTTTTTTTTTTTTTTTTCCCCCCGAGGTTTTCCCAGTGGGTTAATGGATGCAACGGATTTAGCCCAAGAAGGTGCCCCGGGAAACACCCCAATTCCAATTTTCCTAATCTAAATATCCCGGGTTACATAGTTAGGGTCTAGGGACGGGCTTTGGGCCCCATATAGGAAATTTTTCCCACGATGAATAAAAATTATTCGATACTCAACAAAGGGACTCTAAAATCGGCTTTAATGATCTTAAATCAACCAAAAAACAATATTTAAAATTTCTTTTTAATTATTGTAATTTATTTTCTAATCGGGGTAATCGCTGTTACAATTTTTGGGGAAGGGAAAATTGAAACATATTCACCCATTATGTAATTATTGTACTAAAATAAAAAAAAATAGACACATTTAGTCAGTCTAACCAACTCGTTCAGAAAACTGGTTTTTTTAGTAGGGGGTTTGGGGGGGGGAAGTTTAGGGTTTAAAGGGGCCCAACCCTTTGGGCATCATCGGGCATGAGAAATAACGTCCACCCCAAACCCCCACCCCCGCCAGGGGAATGGTTTTGGGAAACTCACCTGTCTGGTTGGCCTTGATTTAACCCCCCCGGGGGCCCCCAGCATTGATAAAACTAGTTCCCAAAAAACTTTTTTACCGTACATTTAGCTTCGTTTAATTTGGGCCCCCCCGTTTTTATAATTTTATATTCTAAACAAAACAAAAGGAACGAAAAAAAACCTCTGCATAAAAAACTTCGGGTTTAGTGGGAAAAAGAGCCCCGGGAGAGAGAAAGGGGGTTCTATACTGGACCAAAGACAAGTAAAAAGTGCGTTTAAAAAAAATTCTTGCGGTGGTTTAGACAATTTTGGGAAAATTTTAAGAAATTGAAAATAATTTTAATTGTTATGTTTTAAAAATTGGATGAGGCGAACGAAGATTTCAATATTTACTGACCCCCCCCCCCCCCTCCCCCAAAAAAAAGCTAGGGTGTTTTTTTTTTTTTTATTTTTTTTCGGGTTTTTTTGGGTCTCTCCAGGCAAGCGGGATATGTGATCTGTTTAAAAAATTTAAGGGTAAACCTTTGAAATCACTGAAATTAAGCTGCCACGTTTTTTGGTAAACCCGGGACAAACCCAAAAATTTTTCTTTGAATATCGTACTTTTTTCGATTTTTTTTTGACCCTTTTAGTGCATTTTTCGTGACATTTTTTGGGGCCGGGTTTCTGCCAAAAAGGGTGGGGGACAACGTTCTTTTTTTAAAATGTAAATTTTTGGTTTTTGGTGATTTATTTTCTTGTTGAAAAAAAATTGAAAAAAGGGTTGCCAGAATCTATAGAATAAAGTTTTAAAATTTAGTTTTTTTTAGGGTTTTGTAAAAAATTTTTTTTTTTTTAAAAAACCCAAAAGAAAAAAGACAACAATCACCTAAAAATGCATTTAAAAAAAAACTTTCAAAGGGTTTAAATGGGAAAAAATTTCAAAAAAGCCCCTCCCCTCAAAACCGACTAAAAAAAGCGTTCGCGAAGCGGCCTAGTGTATAAAATTGTATGTTTAAGATTTAGGTCATGTTGGTTTTTATGGGTTAGAAAACGGAACCATGCCCATTATACATTTTTTAAAGCAGCACCTGCTTCGCGGAGTGTTCGGCAATGGACAAGAGTGGCAAGGGGCGCACATATACTCTAATGCCCTACCACGACTAACGTTAGGTCGACGTTAGTTAGGTTGAATATCATAAAATGTGTATTAGGCTAGAAAACTTAGTATAGCTAAACTCAGTTTGATATTTTAATTCAATTAGAAATGCATGCTTTTACTCGTTTCAATAATCCAACCATCTAATTTTGTTTGATAACGATACAAACCGATAGAGGTTTTCACGCGTTATTCGCAAGACTTGAAATCATGTGCTCACCCGTTCGATAACGCCGTATGGTGACCAGACGTATACCGTTTTCAGATCACTTGTACCGTTGTCCCGAGAGACTCGTTAAAATTATGTATTTGTACCGGTTTGCAATTTTGGGGAGAAAGTGTCTAGGTTTTTTCTTAACTATACCATGCATGGAAGGATAATGTTTTACTTGAAAAATACACTCATTTGATAAATACTAATAGTAAAAACAATGGAATAGTTTTTATTTACTACAATTCAAAAATTAAAAAAGTCCGCCCCAACCAACAATTTCTGAATTGTAGTAAATAATCTAGGTGCCCGTTAGGGCGCCGCAGCCAAGCCGCGGTGCGCTACACACTCAAGCACCTTATACACCAAGCAGAGTTGGGGTGATTTCGAGGTGTTACCCAGCCGTCATGTAACGTGATGTGAACTTGAAAACTATCACAATCGAGGGGATTTAGGTACCTGACAACACATGCCAAATTTTATTGGGGTACGACCATTCCTTCTTGGTGAAAAAATGTCTTCAAACATGCTCAAAATCACTTTAAGGATGTTAGCTACTGCCTACTACTACTACTACTGCCTACTACTGCTCACATCTAATACGTCGGCCCGCGATTCTGACCAGACGGGTGGGACTACAATGTTCATATTTTACATGGACATTAAGGTTATAGAATGATAGTCTCTTTTGAAAAAAAAAGTTGAAAAAGTTTGTTGGAAGGCTTCCAAATAAAGGTTTTAAAATAAGCCTTAAACACTTGGCATATAATCAACAAGTAACCATAGTTACTTGACACTTGTTGACGGTATAAGCAGAGTTAGGCGGGAAAGTGCGATACGTAAACAAATGGCGGACATTTAAAATTTTTTCTTCTTTGTGTGGAACGAGAAAAGGTGTCATTATACTCTCATAAAACAAATCAGAAACCGTCCCTGGCCTAGGCCCAGATGTAGAAAATTATTTATAATACAACAGTGTAGGTCTAAAGTTCCATTAGGCTATAGGACTAGATAAATAAATACTTACACTACATGTTTGACAAGCCCTAGGCCTTTCTTAGCCAACCCTAGGCCAGCACAACCTTGTTTTGACACTTCCCGCACAAATAACTAGTTTTGATTACTACAAGCCTAATGCAGATAAACAATGGTATGATAGTCCTAGGCTATTCCAAAATTTACGGCAATAATAAGCTTCTTCTTTACTTTTAATCAACTCACGCAATCTCCTGTCACTTTTAATAAAAATGTAAAACAAAAGATGGTGAAAATTTTCAATATTCTTCTGATATCTGATGATTTACATGGCTGTGGGTCAAGGCCGTCTAGATATATCGCTTCCCTCGTGTGGGTGCAGTGAAATAGGTGTAAAATTACATTAGTTGTGCGTTTGTTGTTACATGGGAAAGTTTTAATAGGATGTGAGTTGCCTAGACTTAACCAGTCCTTATACCGTCGTTATACCATGGTTATACCACCTATACCCAGGATGTACATGAATCCGGGCCTAGATATTTTACATCCTATTGTTATTGCTAATACCATAAAAATTAAATCAACTTTGATAAAAATATTATATTTTAACAAATAATTTTGTAATGGAACTTGAAAAAAGTAATAAGATCACACACATAACAAAAACTTGTAGAAATACAGCCAAACCTTACACACTCAAAAGGAATGAGATCTAAAAAAGGGCCAAGCTCATCTACCCTTCCACATTTGCGCATTCTTAATTCATAAACGTACAGTGTCCCATAACAGCATCCTCGAAAAGCTTGGCAAAATAGAATTTGCATGTTTACGTTTAAATTAATTAAAAAAAAAAGAACTTGGATAAACTACTACGTTAAATTAATAATCGCAAATTCTATTTTGCCAAGCTTTTCGAGGATGCTGTTATGGGACACTGTACGTTTATGAATTAAGAATGCGCAAATGTGGAAGGGTTAGATGAGCTGGCCCTTTTTTAGATCTCATTCCTTTTGAGTGTGTAAGGTTTGGCTGTATTTCTACAAGTTTTTGTTATGTTAACAATTACACCTACTGGAGTGTTTCCCGACTAACCAAATCGAGAAATGAAATAGTTCTTCCATTGCCAAGAAGATAATCTCTTTTCTCTAGGGGTGTGCGAGTATTTTTAATGATTTTGGTGGAGGTGCCGGGTCGCTCACGTGTGTAGAAACGTAAAAATCGTTAGACCAGTATATTTTTGGCACTACCTTACCAATGCTAATTACTTAGCCTTAATAGTAACCTGAGTCTTTTGATACACATTCATATTCATTTCGGAAGTTTTGGACTATTTTTGGGCACAAATAATAAAAATATGTCAATATAATGTTTGTATCGACATTTTCATGTAATCTAGGTGCCCGTTAGGGCGCCGCAGCCAAGCCGTGGCGCGCTACACACTCAAGCACCTTATACAGCAATTAGAGTTGGGGTGATTTCGAGGTGTTACCCAGCCGTCATGTAACGTGATGTGAACTTGAAAACTATCACAATCGAGGGGATTTAGGTACCTGACAACACATGCCAAATTTTATTGGGGTACGACCATTCCTTCTTGGTGAAAAAATGGCTTGAAACATGCTCAAAATCACTTTAAGGATGTTAGCTACTGCTACTGCTAACATCTAACTCGTCAGTTTCAATCGGCCCGCGATTCTGATCAGGCGGGGTTGGGCTACAATGTTCATATTTTACCTGGACATTAAGGTTATAGTAATATAGTCTCTTTTGAAAAAAAAAAGTTGAAAAAGTTTGCTGGAAGGCTTCCAAATAAAGGTTTGAAAATAAGCCTTATACACTAGGCATACAATCAACAAGTAACTATAGTTACTTGACACTTGTTGACGGTACAAGCAGAGTTAGGCGGGAAAGTGCGATACGTAAACAAATGGCGGACATTTTAAATTTTCTTCTTTGTGTGGAACGAGAAAAGGTGTCATTATACTCTCATAAAACAAATCAGAAACCGTCCCTGGCCTAGGCCCAGATGTAGAAAATTATTTATAATACAACAGTGTAGGTCTAAAGTTCCATTAGGCTATAGGACTAGATAAATAAATACTTACATTACATGTTTGACAAGCCTAGCCAACCCTAGGCCAGCACAACCTTGTTTCGACACAATTCCCGCACAAATAACTAGTTTTGATTACTAAAAGCCTAATTCAGATAAACAATAGTTTGATTGTCCCACCTAGGCTTTACAAAAATGTTCGGAAATAATACAACATATTCTTTTCTTTTAACCATGTTTAGCCATGATCAAAGTCAGCTTGCTGCTAATGTCGAAGCAAGGTGTCGATATGAGCGTGATCATCTGTTTGTTTACATAATTGCAACAATCAAATCATTTCATGCAACTCGTCTTTCGATTGGCCCGCGTTTATGAAGGCACTGCCATCTAGAATCAATATAGAACGTTTTCGAGCTCTTTGCTACGCAAATCTTTTTAAAGTGTCTGGATTTCGTGAACCTCGCCCCACGTGAATAACAGCAATACTCTTTCAACTCACAACCCATGACGTTTTCCACGATACCGTTCAAGAATACCAATTCCTTCGAAAACGAAAACGACTCCGTTTTCAAATTGCGTTTTCAACTCATCTCCCACGAACTCAAGAATTGGGGTCCAGTCCTTATACCGTCGTTATACCATGGTTATACCACCTATACCCAGGATGTACATGAATCCGGGTCTAGATATTTTACATCCTATTGTTATTGCTAATACCATAGAAATTAAATCAACTTTGATAAAATTATTATATTTTAACAAATAATTTTACAATGGAACTTAAAAAAGTAATGAGATCACACACATAACAAAAACTTGTAGAAATACAGCCAAACCTTACACACTCAAAAGAAATGAGATCTAAATAAGGGCCAAGCTCATCTACCCTTCCACATTTGCGCATTCTTAATTCATAAACGTACAGTGTCCCATAACAGCATCCTCGAAAAGCTTGGCAAAATAAAATTTGCATGTTATTACGTTTAAATTAATTAGAAAAAAGAACTTGGTTGAACTATTACGTTTAAATTAATAATCGCAAATTCTATTTTGCCAAGCTTTTCGAGGATGCTGTTATGGGACACTGTACGTTTATGAATTAAGAATGCGCAAATGTGGAAGGGTAGATGAGCTTGGCCCTTATTTAGATCTCATTTCTTTGAGTGTGTAAGGTTTGGCTGTATTTCTACAAGTTTTTGTTATGTGTATCACTTACTGAATGTCATAGCCTAGCCCTTATATTTGTGCTTGATGCTTGATCATTAAAATGATCTAGAAAGAGCTTACATTTTAAAATCAATTAGATGTTACTCTGTCTTCACGTTTGGAGCACACATTTAGACAAATCAATAAATAAAACGGATACTGTTCATATTGAAAATAATAAATATAGTCAAAGAGCAAATTAGTGAAATTTTAATATAAGACGAAGTACTCGGACTCATGAGACTTGATACTCGAGTTATTTTAATTACTCGTTTCGAACTCAACTCGAACTCAAAAACTAAGTCTCGCACACCACTAATTTTCTCAGTCATTATTTGAAATTGCATTGATTTGTTTAAAGAAAATGGGAAATCAAAATGTATCAATCACACAACTAAACTACGTTTTGATTAATTACATACCTACACTTATTATTTCGTTGTAAAGACAAAGTGTATTAAAAGTTTAACCATCCATATTATACAAATTAAATGCACTTATTGATTAGGCCTTCATTAGTATGATATGCTCTCATCAATACCACCAATACTAATACCAATACTATTATTATCTGCTGAATGTTTGTATTTTGTTATGTACTATCACTTTTGAACCACTAGATAAAGATTTTATGACTTCAAAAATATACACATTACAATTATATTTAAATCATATTTTTATGTCAGAAAGCTATTTTCTGGGCATTTGACTCAAATTTATCTTTAAAAAATCGCCTCTAGCGGCTCCCCCGAAATGGTCCGTGGGGTACATATGCTTACACTTTAGTAATTGTCCCGGTTTGTAACTTTCAAAATAATAGTTTACCTAACGGTCAACGGAACGAGAACGAGTGAACAAGAAATGTGAACTATGGGAACGCGCTCAGACAGTTCCTCCATTGTCTTTACACAATATACAAACCTGTTTGTGGTTCGTAATGTCGGTAACTTTGTCCTTGGGCAGGTTCCTACGACAAGTTGGGACATAAGAAGCTACATACATCAGTCCATGGGCGCTGCTAGCATTTTCTCTACGGGGAGAAGCAGTCAGTCAAAAGATTGGGTTCTTACCTTTGTTTGGAGCCAAACAGGGACCAAATTAAAAGCAAGGCCCATATGCTACCAGGCGGCGTGGAATTTCTGGGGTCTGGGGCAAGGCCCCAGCCGCCGGAGGTGCGAATATTTTAGACTGCTTAAAGTTTGGTGTCCTAAAACGATTTAAAGGTGGATTTTTGGATGAGCGTAGCGAAGATTCCACTTCACTACACTGGAGAAAAAAATCCGGAGTGTTTTTTTTTTCTGTTTGTATTTTTGTGTGTCTGTTAACACGATTCCGGCTAAACCAATTCTCCAATTAGGATGGAATTTTGTGTGGGCCTTCGAAATCTCTGAACTTAGAACTGCCACGTTTTTAAGCACAATCAAAAATCATTTCGCATGAAAATCGCAAATTACGATTTTTTTTCGATTTAAAATAAAAAATTATTCGACTAATAACACCTTTTTTTTCGTTTGTAATGATTTTTTCACAGAACCGTTATTTCACGAATTAAAATATTCGTGGAAATTTGAGCGTAATCGAAAAATTATTTCTCATAAAAATCGCAATTTCACGATTGTTTTCGATTTTTTTAACACCTACATACTTTATCCGACTGTAAAGATTTTTCCCACAGAACCTTAATTTTTACAAAATAATATATTCGTGTGAAATTTGAGCGCAATCGAAAAATTATTTCTCATGATAATCGCAATTTTACGATTTGTTTCGATTTTAAAATTTCTTCGACTTATAACACCTACATGCTTTATCCGAATTTAATGATTTTCTCACAGAACCTTAATTTTACTAATTAATATATTCATGTGAAATTTGCGCGTAATCGAAAAATTATTTCTTATGAAAATCGCATTTTTACGCTTTTTTTGTTTTTAAAAAATGACGCTCATCTAACAACGCGCCTGAAAAAGCGTTTGCGAAGCTTCCTAGTTATCCTATAAATAATGGTGAGGTCCTAAGACGAGGATGTGTCACCGGAACAAGGCATTAAAATCCCAAACAATGAAACAAAATTTTACAAATTTAAAATTAAATTTTGGGCTCGTATAAACGATATATTTTGGAAATACCGCGTGTTTACAGTAAAAATTTATTTTTTCCATAAATCCAGCGGGAGGGGAAAGCGCCCCCCCCCTGGCGCCCATACATCAGTCGGGTAATATAGAACAATAATAATTCATGGGATTTGTAATAGAGAGAGATCGTAGACATATCGGTTTTAGTCCTGCACAAGACTACAAGCAGAGATGTTACATCTGTCATGGGACGCGCGCTGATAAATGATGATCCCCGAGTTATTGCTACGTTATATTGACAAGAGCCCTCGCTTGACAAACATCACACCCGGGGAAAGCATATAGTACAGGCTGTTCACATGAACCCCCAAAAAAAAACGGAAAAAAAAATAGTAGGAAGGGTTTCACTTGGCAAAAAATTTTCATAAGGCAAAAAAAGGTACAGAAGGGAGCCACGAAAATTTGTCCCTTAGGATTCAAAATGGGGGCCCATGAATGAAAGGCCTATTATTTTCCTTTTTTGGGTGTCAAAAGACGGTAAATAATTTTGGGAAGGTGCTACATGGCAAAAAATTTCTTGAGATTTTAAAAAATGGTAAAAATGGGGGACATAAAAAATGCCCCCCTTTGATTAAAAAGGCCGCCATGTTTAAAAAATATGTTTTTAATTTACTTTTTGGAATATAAACATACTGAAAATAATGATAAAAAGATGCCACTTAGCACTGGGCTCTTCTTAAGATTATAGAAAAATTTTTACAGAGGGGGACCCAAGAAAAATACCTCTTACAATCAAATGGCGGCCATAAATGACAAAGTGTAACAATTATCTTTGATTTTTAATGTAAAAAGGCGGAAAAAATAAAGGGAAAAATTTTCCCTTTGGCAAAAAATTTCTTGAGATGTCAAGAAGGTTTACAGAGGGGGACCCAAGCAAAATACCCTTCGATCCAAAATGGCCGCCACGAATTTTACAATTGCGTACCTTTTAGTCACAATTTTGAATGTTTCAGACGGTAAAAAATATGGGAAGGTGCCATTTGGGCAAAATTACTCCAAGATATTGTGTTGGTTTACAGTGGGGAGACAAGAAAACTCATTAACGTTTTTCAAAATGGTCGCCATGATTAAAAAAGTGTATTTTTTCCTATTCGAATGTGAACAGACGGCAAATGATAAAAATGGGCCACTTGGGCAAAACATTTTAAAGATGTTGTATATAGTTTACAGGGGGGGAGCAAAAAAATTCCCTTACAATTCAAAAGCCGCCATGATTAAAAAAATGTATATTGTTTCCTATTTTCCTATGATTTTTTTTTTTTTTTTTAATTCCTATGAGAGTTCATTTGGCATTTGGGAAACATAGCAATGTACAGGGAAAACCGGGCATCTTTGCATGAGCATCGGTGATGCATCCTTTCTATCACGAGCAATAAAAAGCCTTCTGCAGAAGTCCCATATCCCCGGGCATCTAGTCCATTTTGGATCCCCAAAACCCCCATTAAAGAACCTTTCCCCTTCTTTGGGTTTGAAAAAATTTGGGGCGTAAAATATTAGCATTTTCCCCAAAGATGTCCCCCTTTGATTGCAGCACGCTGAATGAGAAGCTCAGTGCGTTTTGAGTGAGAGGAAGGCTGTCAACACTTTTGTTCCTCGATTGAAAAGGTTTTTCCTTGCTTAATTGACTTTTCCACACATCCTGTTGCGTCGTACAAAAGAACAAAAAACGTTCTAAGACGTTTGATGGTTTTGAAACGTTCTCAACGACAGGAAATTTCATAAACAGCTGGTGTGAAAAATTATCGAAAGATTTCCATATTTCCAACTTTTTCTTGCCCTTTTGGGAGAAGGAGGAAACGGGGGCCATCCGTGCCCAAATGATGGGGCCATCAGCCTCTTCAAGAGAATCACAAAAATACCAGCAATTGGCGGCCTCACTTTTTTGAGTGATAGATAAAGGAAACCCGTTGGTCACACTTCTGCAAAACAACTGTGTCCCCGCATGATTTGCAGAAGGGAAACAACTCTTGCTTTTTTGGGGCATTGTAAAAGAAAGTCTTCCTTTTTTCCAAGTAATGTGAAGTAAAAAGAACAAAAACAAAACAAAACAAAAAATGAAATTTCTTCCGGCGAACGTTTCCCAAAAACCAAAAAGACGTCTTAGAAAATTATGTTGTTCTTTTGGTACGCGCACAAACGGATGTAGGAAAAGTCAATGAACAAGGAAAATCCTTTTTACACGAAGAAAAAAAAGGTTTTTGACAGTCTTCCTCCTTTTTTTTTTTAAAGACCACCCCATTCCACATTCAGTTGTGCTTACAAGGAGGACATCTTTTGGGGAAGGCTATATTTTACCCCAAATTTCTTCTCACCTAAAAAGGGGGATGGTTTCTTGAATGGTGGGTTTGGCATAAAATGGGACTGCAGGAGATTGGGATTTCTGCAGAGTGCTTGTAAAGTGCTCGTGTAAAAAAAGGATGCATCACACGATGCTCATGCAAAATGCCGGCTTTCCCTGTGCATTGTTATTTTCCCAAAACTCCCGACGAACGCTGCAAACACAGGAAAACCCGTGCTAGAAAGTTATCTTTTAGACTTTTTAAAATTTTTAAGAATAAATTTTAAAAAATCTTTTTATTTCTGGGGGTTTTAAATCTCGTTACAGCTATTTTCCCAGCACTTTTTTTAATTTTTTCTCAAAATTTCAGATTCCTGAGGATAAAGACATATTTTTTAAAAACAAACTAAATTCAAAATGTAACGAAGAAGTAAGGAAGAAGTGCTCCACGTCCACGTCATTAGAAATCTATGTGGCCCCTACAGTTTTGTTTTCACATAATATTACGTTAAATTTTTTTAAATGTAAAATCATGAATAAGGGAAAAACAATATACATTTTTTAAATGGCGGCCATTTTGAATTGTAAGGGATATTTTTTTTGGTCCCCCACTTTAAACTGTATACAAAATCTTTAAAAATGTTTTGGCCAAAGTGGCCTTTTTTTTCATTTGCCCTCTGTTTACTTCGAAATAGGAAACAAACAATTTAAAAATCATGGCGACCATTTTTAACGTAAATGAAATTTTTTTTTGGCTCCCCCACAAAAACCATACACAACATCTTTAGAGTAATTTTTTCCAATGGCACTTTCTATCTTTTTTACCCTTGTTAAAATTTAAAATTTGGGTTTCTAAAAGGTACGCAATTTCTAATCGTGGCGGCCCATTTTTTGGGTGTAAGGGGCTGTTTTGCTTGGCTCCCCCCTGTAAAATCATCATTTACATCTAAAAAAAAACGTTTTGCCAATGGACCTTCTATCATTATTTGCCGTCTTTTTTCATTAAAAATCAGAAATTTTGATACACCCATCATTCTGGCCCCATTTTTTAATTTTAAGAGGTATTTTTCTTGGGCTCCCCCTCTGTAAACTTTTTTATAATTTTAAGAAAAAAGCCTGTGCTAAATGGACCTTTTTTTCATTATTTTCAGTATGTTTATATTCCAAAAATTTAAAATAATACAAATTTTTTAAACATGGCGGCCCCTTTTGAATCGTAAGGGTCATTTTTTTTGGCTCCCCCACTGTAAAACCTTTTTTAAAATCTTAAAATATTTTTTTTCCATGTGCCCCCTTTTAAACCCTTCAACCAACCAAAAACCTTTTTTCAAAACATTTTTAAACCCTTTTTTTTCACTCAAAATAGGTAAAAAATAGGGCCCATTTTTCATGGCCCCATTTTTTAAACCTAAGGGACCTTTTCGTGGCCCCCCTTTTATGCTTTTCTTTGACCTTATGAACATTTTTGCCAAGTGAAACCCTTCCCACTTTTTTTGCCGTTTTTTTTTGTGAACAACCAGATAATAGTTGAAAACCCATGTCAACACATTTTTCCATCGAAAATTATTCAAGAAAAACCCGACAATAAGTCATTGCGGGCCGATAATAATCGATCATGAAAAAAAAAAACCAATCTATGGGCCCCCCCCTAGTGTTCGCACAGGATGCATTTGTTATTCTGTCGTTTCCGCCCTTGAAAGAGAGAATCTGTCACGTTAGGAATGTACCCAAACAAAACACAGAGACCAAAAAACCTCGGCATGTCTTTCCGGAGTATGCATTCCTTGTGCAGTTCCCCTCGTAGTGGCTAGGTCCGTCACCTGACCGACCTTTGGACAACACGTTACTTCGGCCCCAGCGATCAAACATACTGCTTGTGGGTCGGGGCCCAGTAGCTAGCTCGTACGCAGCTTTACTCAATACCCGACAGGGGTGGTCAAGGTAAAGCGCGAGACCAATTCGGGGGTCCCGGGTTCGAAACCCGGAGAGACCGGCGATCCCGTCAAGTTTTATCGAGGTTTTCCTCAGTTTTTAATGCAAATGCAAGGGGTTGGTCTTTTTAAACAGCCCTCGGCATCCCTTGGCAAAAGTCCTAACTCGAAATAATAATAATTAGTCCCAGGGGATCACTTGTTTTTGATACCCCCACAGCGGGCATCCTTACAAAAAAAATTTTTTTTTACCAATATTTTTGAGCGGTGAGAAGGTTTTTTTAACTCAGGCCATGGTTCAATAAGGGGCGAAAATGGTGAGGAAAAAAAAATCAGTAAAAAAGATCATACCTTTGCGGGATGGCCGCATTTTTTTTAAATTTCCCTATTCTTCAGATGATCGCCCCCCAAAGAATGGGTCAAACCACGGGCTGTCATCGTTAAGTACGTATTAGTAAATTGGCATATTTTCCCAAGATGGGAACTGTTGATACCCCCGGGGGGCAAAGTTTCAGTGTTACCCTCGGGGGGAATATGGGGAGGAAAAATCCCAAGCTGGTAGAACCCCCCGGGGGGAAAGGGGGGGAAATAAAAAAAATAAATACATTTTATTTTTGAGTCTGCCCCCCTCAGTTTTTAGGTAACTGATTTTTTGTTGCGGTCGTCATCGTCTTTGACACGTTCGTTGTGTGTCGTCGTCATCTCATCTTCGGGAAAATCGTCACGGGAAGAGAAAGGTGTCCTTTGGGGACGATTGGTAGAGTTGCCTCACTTTCGGGGAGTAAATACTACCCCTTTTTATAGTGGGAATTTGGCATTTTTCTTGAATCGCCGTTTCATAATCGAAGTAAATCAAGGGGTTTTACTGAACCTAAAACCCCTAAGGATTCTAATTTTTTCTTTTTTCATTAACATTTTTATGTGACCGTTGCCTATTGATTTCATAGAGACTTGAAAAGCTTTGATGCGTAAAGGAAAGGTAAAAAAGTTTATACCACCACCCTTTAAATTTTTTGTGAACACTAGTCAACAGATTTGGTGGGGGGTCCGGGTCTTCACTGTAAAACCCAAAACAAAAATGTTAGTATGGTAAAAAGTTTTTTTATAACTTACTTTGATTTTTCTTGCGAACAACATAATAACAAAACTAAAAAACAAAAAGGAGGCTTTTGATGGTATATCTGTCAAAATATTGAGGGATGCATACCCAGTAATAAAGTATGTAGTAGTAGTAGTAGTAGTAGTAGTATGAATTGTTGAATTTTGTCAACACATCAATATAGGAGTGGCGAAATTCCCCTGAGAAATTAAAACTAGCACTGGTAGTGACTGCAAATAGTCACGAATTCAATAGAAATGGAAAATTTTAGACCTCTAAATATGTTGACAATATTAGATAAGTTATAGAAATGACAATACATGAATATTTGGATTACTATTTCATTGAGAACATGTTATTTCATAAAAAAAATCGGGATTTCGGAAAAATCTCTCTTGTGAATCAGCGGTACAAAATCTCATTGACAAGTGGTTAAAGGACATTGATAACAAAGATAAAAATTTAGCAGTGTTTAATAGATTTGAAGAGAGCATTTGAAACATTAAATGTGGAGAGACTGCTTGAGAAACTGCAGTACATGTATGGAATTAATGGATCTGCATTAAAGTGGATGGAAAGTTATTTAACAAATAGAAAACAGAAAGTAAAATATGGAGACAAGCTATCTGAGGAGATTACTTGCGAAAATGGAGTGCCTCAGGGATCTGTGCTTGGTCCTTTGTTATTTCTAATATAACTAGGAAAACGCTAAAGTCCCGCCGCGTTGATGGATGAGCTTTTTAAAGTTTTTAGTTTGCGTGGGATATCTTTACTTTTGCAAGTGCTTTGTTTTGCTGCCTACGCATTGTAGGTGAATGATGTCAAGTTTCTTTTGTTTCTTGTCAATTAGTATTATTTACCGTAAAAAACTTACATTAAAAGCTTTATTTCTATGGATTCTGGCTAATTTTTTCAACTTTTTCTTTCAAAAGGTACTACATCACCATAACCTTAATGTCCATGTATAATATGAACGTTGAAGCCCCACCCGTTTGGTCAGAAATGGCCCAAATGGCACGAAAATATCGTACAAAAACAAAAATCTTATATTAAAAGCTTTATTTCTATAGATTCTGGCTAACTTTTTCAACTTTTTCTTTCAAAATGTACTCAATCACCATAACCTTAATGTCCATGTATAATATGAAAGTTGTAGCTCCACCCGTTTGGTCAGAATTGGCCCAAATGGCACGAAAATATCGCACTAAAAATCGAAAAAAAATCGTAAAAGTACGATATTCATGAGAAATATTCTCGATTGTACCCAAAAACATACACCTCTAAGTTCAGAGATTTCGAAGGTCCTGTCAAATTTTCATCAAGATCGGATATGCCGTTTGCCTGGTAGAGAGTTACAAACAGACAAAAAAAAAACAAAAAAAAAAAAAACAAAAAAAAAAACAAAAAAAAAAACACCCGAGCTAAATTTTTTGGGGGTCAGTGAAATTGAAGTCTTCGCTTCACTCGCTTCGCTCGCTACGCTCATCCAAATATACATATGAATGACATCCACATGTGCATCAAACTGATACATTTATTAAATATGAATGCTGAAGATATGGTCATATCAGTAAATCGAAAAATTTAAAAATTTAAATTAATTAAAGAAGATTGAACTTTAGTTTAAAATCAATAAACTAAAGATTAATACTAAAAAAACTATAGGAATTATAATAGGGAAGAATGTAAATGAATGTAACTTTTGGAACATAAATAGCCCAATAATTGAAAATTAAATAATTGAAATAGTAAGTAATTTCAAATATATTTTGGAATAGGTAATACTGGATGAAAAACTTGACTTTAAGCAACACATAAATAATGTTATTTCGAAACTTGCCAAGAAGGTGGGATACATGAGAAGAGTAAGTAGAATTTAGTTTTGACAAGATTAATAACTTATAATACAATAATTAAATTATATTTGGAATACTGTGCAACAATATTTTGTAATGTATGTACAAATGAGATAATCAAAATTCAAATGATCCAAAACAAGGCTATGAGATGCATATTACAATGTAGGAAAATAACGGCTAATTCTGACATGATAAAAGATTTAAGATGGTTAACAGTTCAAGAAAATATTAAATTACATATGTTAACTTTTATATGCAAGATTGAAAATAATCATTCGAAGAAGAATTAAAGAGTGTGGAGGAAATTTATGGAAGAGAGACCAGACAAACTGCTAAAAATGAGCTATATGTAAGTGGATGTAATTTAAAAAAATACCATAGATCAGTTTTTATGCCGATATCAGAGAATACAATAAATTGACAGCAGATGAAATGGGGTCAAGATATGCACATAGTTTTAAATTAAAATGTCGAGAATGGATCATTAAAAATAGAGAATAATTTGTAATATTATGTGTGTGAGTTTATGTGAAAAGACAAAATTGTAAATTATTATGTTACAATAATTGTGTAGTCGCAATATAGCTAAATAAAGTAAATAAATTAATGAAACTAGATTTGGTGGAGGTGCCGGGTCTTCATTGCAACCAATACAATGGGTTAAAGATGATAGATTTAACTTGACATCTATATTGTATTATATTATAAAGAATATAAAATTATAAAGAAAGTGCGAACAAGATTTGAGACCGTTCGCAGTCTGAGAAATTGGGGGAGGAAGGGGTAATGCCAGTGGAATGGGAAATAGTTAGCCTAGGGTACCACTACGAAGTCATTACACTCAAATTTATTTTACGTCATTGTTCAAATACGTATCAAGTATAATAATAATAAAAATAATAATAATAATAATAATAATAATAATATAATAATAATAATAAATAATAATAATAATAATAATAAAATAATTTTTTTTTTTTTTTTATTATTATTATATAATAATATTACATGCATTTTTTACAAAAAAACAATTTGACATCGTCGTCCACAAAGCCACATAGCGGCTTGTCTGTGGATTATGAAACATATGATATTGTACATGGATCTGATAGACTTAACAAAATTCTAATTTTATTACACAAATAATGTTCATAGGCTAAATTAAAATTTACTGAAAAATAATTATACAACAACGAGAATACGACTTTACAATACTGAAATATACTAATTGAATTTGATATGACAGGCGAGAACATTCTTACATGGCAAAAATCGCGACTGTATAACAAAGAAATAGTTTTTAAATTAATCAAACTAAAATGATTTATAAGTTAATCAATAGGCCTATCTATGGAACAAAGTAAGTAAATTTTAAGTTTATTTTTAACCTCACTATACGATTGCAAATCTTTCATGTCCTCTGGTAATTGATTAAACGTATGCGGAAAGGAATACTCAAGAGTTCTCTGGCCGTACTTATTGACGTATTCTGGAATATCAAAGTTAGTTTTTAACACAAATCTTGTATTATATTGATGCTCATTGCGTGAATTTTTGTAGATGTCACTAAAATAATATTTAACCAAAAGGCGAAATCGATACAGTAAAGAAACAGGCAATAAAAGCAATATGTGTACAAGTCATGTGTATGGAAAACGATTGAGTTTTTTATTTTCAGGGATAATGAGTTTTAACATTTTATTTTGCAACACTTGAATGGGTTTTAAGTGAATGTTACTCGCATTGCCCCATGCTAATAGACCATAAGAAATTATTGATTCTGCCAAGGAGATATAAACAGTTCGCAAGGTAGTATAAGGCAAATATACATACATACATTTTATTAGTCATCAATTTTAGCACTCATATGCTTACACAATTACAAGGTAGGCGAGTATTTGATGTTGTCCATGTTGGTATAAAGTAAAATCCAATACATTACAAAGTATTTACAAAATTACCTATACAGGTATACTAAAGTATCTAGAGACCATTCTATAGCTCATTAAAATAACCCTTTCCACAGAGTCTAAAATATAAATAACACAGGATAAATCACTGAATATCGTCACACAATAAAACCAGAATAAACTCACTAATTCTTTTTGCAGAATGCAGGTGCAGCTCAAACTGCAAATCAGTTACCTACATTAGTTTGTGCTAAAATTATTACTAAAATATTCTGAGAGCGAATAAAACTCCATTTCCAGCAGCCAGGATTTCATCTTAAATTTAAAATCTGTGTCTCCTAAGCTCTCCTTTAAGTAGCCAGGGAGGTGGTTGACTATTTTCCTCCCAGCCTGAGTAGGATCATTATCAGACAACCTTAGCCTACTTTGTTCCTGGTGAAGGTTTGTCCTTCTGTCTCGTGTTATGGGGGTGTACATCACTGTTTCTCGTAAACACATGGGGTTATCATTTACAAAAACTGCCATTTCCATTATATAGATTGATGTTACGGTGAGTACCCCTAGGGTTTCTAAAAGCCTGCCTGCATGATCCTCTATTGGGTAAGTTGGCCATAATTCTAATAGCCCGTTTTTGCAAACGAAAAACAGCTAATGCCGAGGAGGCATTACCCCAGAACAGGATTCCATATTGAATCAAAGATTGGAAGAATGAAAAATACACCATTTTTGCAGTACTCTGGTTACACTGCTTTACAACTTTCCTCAAAACAAAACACGCTGAACTTAGTCTACCACACAAGTTCTCAATGTGCTGAAGCCCATTTTAGTCTGTAATCTACTGTTAACCCAGAAACATTGCATGATCTGCAACTTCCAATAGTTCCCTCCCAAGTTCTATTACCATCTGTACTGGCTCACCAATTGCCTGGAATTTCATCACTGCGTTTTAGCACAATTTAACTTAAGCTTGTTGGCTTCAAACCATTCTATTAACTCTCTCAGTATGATAAGAAATTTGTCTTTGAGACCCATGTTACACAGAGCTCGAATAATAATACTAGCATCATCTGCATATAGAACCACCAAGCAATCCAGAGGCAAGTTGGTAGGAAGGTCATTGATGTAAAGAATAAAAACACCGGCCCTACCACCGACCCTTGTGGAACCCCATGTTTAATAAGTCTCCATTTAGAGTGCGTTATTGTTTGCCCCTTGCCCAAGGCCACCCTCTGTTTCCTATTACACAAGTACGAGGTTACCCAGGCCAGTGTGACATCTCTAATCCCCAAATGATCTAATTTGCGAAGTAGAAGTTCGTGGTTGATTGTATCGAAAGCCTTCGATAGATCACACATAATGGACCCTGTTTACTTCCTTCTCTTCAAGAGCCCCTTGGATTGCATGTGTAAGTTGAAAGGTTGCCGATTTGGTGGAATATCCAGCTCTAAATCCGTGTTGGCATTCAGACAGAATATTCTCATCTCTCAGGAAGGCATCGAGTTGTTTAAGAAACAATTTTTTCTAACACTTTGGAAAAGTTTGGGATCAGCGACACGGGTCTATAGCTGGCCCTCTCCTGCACTTTGCCCTTCTTAAAAAGTGGTATCACTGTGGAAAATTTCAACTTTTCCGGAAATGTCCCCGAAATGAATGAGGAATTGCAGATAGCTGCTAGAGGTTCAGCTATGACCGCACCACATCGGCGAATAAGAAAACTGGGCACCTCATCCCACCCGGCTGACCTCTTTGATTTTAAATCTTTTATTACCTGGCGAACTTCGTTAATGCTAACAGGCCTTAAACACATCTTATGAATGCGCCTGACACCTCCCTTACTTAGCTTGGCCAAACATGCCTCAACAGTATCCGCCTTGGTATCAATTATATTATCAGCAATATCTGTGAAAAATCATTGAACAAATTTGCTACCTTATTTGCATCTGCTATTTCCCTTCCTTCAATTTCCAGAACAATGGGATCGGTTTTCCTTCTCCTCTTCCTTACCTGCAAGTGCTTTTACCACCCCCCATGTAGCCTTTACTTTATTTTTAGCTTCCCCAATCTGCCTGCTGGTATGTGCCTTTTTGGCCATCCGGATGTCCTTATTAACCTCTTTTTTGAAAGCTTGGAAGCGCTCAAGAAAATGGGCGCACTGGTTTACTTTACTTTGTTGGAACAGATCTCTCTTTACTTGACATTTCCTTCTTATTTCATCCGTTAGCCACCCCCTCCGCCGAGATTTTACTAGAAATTGTCTGAGCGGGAAAGCTGTATTGAAAGTGATAAAAATATTCTTAGAAATTCATTATATTTCCCATCAGTATCCGGAATCCTATCTATCCCGCTCCAGTCCGTATCCCTTAATTGCTCTATGAAATTAATGATGCTCTCCTCCTTAAATTGCCTACTCCAGCTATAGGCCCCCCTTTTATTCTGTTTAGCTTGGCCCACTACCGGCAGACTGATAATTTGACAGCAGTGATCAGAATAACCTGTCTCGATGACTTTAGGAGCAATCGTGGACGAGAAGTTTGTAAATACGTTATCAATAACAGAACTACTATTCAGTGTAATTCTTGTTGGGGTTGTAATAAGAGCCGTAAAATTATAATGCCCAAAATATTTACCATGTCTTGCTTCTCGGTACTTGGTTTAGAGAAGTCCACGTTAAAATCACCACTTATTACCATGTGTTTTGTACCATCTTTACACTGCAGCATTTTGAACATCGTTCTAACTTGAAATAAAACAGGCCAAAGTTGGCCGGATTGGGTGGTCTGTAAACTGTCACAATTACCAATTTAATGGGTGATGTTATTTCTAGAGCACCACAATTCTATAGATTTCTCAACTGCTACCGAGTCCAGGTCAGCTCGATTTTGTATTTGTAACCTGCGATTTCCTAATAAAAATAGCCGTTCCTCCCTTATATGTTCCTTTCTTTGAAAACATGCAACTAACTTGAAATCGCTAATAAGAACCGACTCCTCCTGACCCCGCTCGAACCAGTGTTCTGATATCAAATAAAATCCACGATTTCTTTTTGAGAATCTAGAAATATCTCTATTCTTCTGGTTTTTCACCTCCCAAACCTTGCGTGTTGTGATGCATCAAAAACTTCTGAGGCGCCGCTGGGCTTTTGGCAAACATACGAAGTCGCCTGTCTAGATACGCCAGGCACTATGGTGACTTGCTTACCATCCCGGTTACAAGAAAATTTTGACTCCCTTCTCCTACTTTATCCCCTTGTGCCGTGGAAGTGTTATCTACAAGCTCTTCCGAGGTCCCTTGACCCATCAAGATCTCCTGAACTCTCTCTGCAATGAACTGTCCTAGGAAGAGACCCCCCTTCGGTTGAGATGGATCCCATCTCTAGCCGATTCCCATTTAGAAATCCTGGCATTCGGATCTAAGAAGCTCACTCTCTTGTACTGATTACACACCCATTCAATCCCTTCATTAACCTCCTCAATATATTCATCGGAGCAATCATTCCGATACACAAGCCCATTAATTATGAGGTGCGCATCTCGCAATGGTCCGTCCCTTAAATCATCAACTAACAAAGCGAGTCTCTCCATCACATGTCTATCACTTCTGTCTTTAACATTATTAGTTCCTATATGACACACTATGACCTTTGGGACATACCCCAATTTCTTTACTCCCACTCGACTCACAAGTTCCTGGGTTTCTTATGCCCCCATATACCTTAACCTCGCACCCTGCTGGTTCCAACACCTCCCTTGCACCGCGCACATTGAGTCGCCCAACACGAGCACCTCCTGTGGTTGGAACAACTTCGGAGTCCCCGACTGTTTGTGTCCTCCTCCCCGTTGAGCAAAGATCCTCCTGTAATGCTCTGCCCTGGACTCTTGCTGATTACCAATGCCTAATTCCTCGGATGGTCCTTTTTGTTTCCTGTAGTGGGCCTCGGCTTACCCGCTCTTTCTGCGTGATCCGTTCTCTGGCTTGCGACTGACGTCCGGTCCTATATCCCCACTAGGCCTAGCCTCGGCCCTCGGGTCCCTCGGTGTCCTCTTTTCCTCTATAACCCCACTAACCTCGGCCCTTGGAGTCCTCTTTGGGGTGGGCTATAAATCGGGCTACCTGCCTCTCTCGTGACGAACCGGTTCAGCTGACTGGCCATGTCTTCAATAGTAGCACGTAAATTGAGTACTTCAGCAGCCAGTAACCTAACCTCTTTTTCCAGCCCCGCTCCCGACCTGTGTGATACCGCATCCTTACAGCAATTATCACAAAACCAGTTTATGTTTTTAGCCCCACTGATAGCCTTGAAAGTTGCCGACTTCATTCCTATACAATAAGTGTGGAACCATTTGGGACATTTATCACAGCCTAACCACGAGTCCCCTTGTTCTATGTTGTATTTCCCACACGTCGCACAGGGGTCGCTTTCCTCGTCATCGGAAAGCATTTTGTACGAATGCAAGAGGAGACTTTTTGAGGTTAGGTAGCTCCTGTCAGCTGTCTAGCTAGACATTATCACTATCCTTTTCCTCTTTCTTCACTTCTCCTAACAATTCCACGAAACTAAGTCCCTTTTAGCTACCCGACAAACATCATTACATTCTAACAAACAAGTATATAGTGAAAATTAAACTTTTTCCCTAAACACTTTAAAACGGCTGTCAAACCATGACGCATCTTCGCCATCGCTCTATTTTATTTATATAATTGAAATGAGCAACTTCTAAGCTTTTTGCAAACTGAATCATGTGAGGCTTCCAACTAAAATATTTATCTACTATCAACCCTAGATACACGTGAGTATCAACACACTCGATCTCCTCAACACATTCACATACCACCACACTATTACTAGTATGCAAACACTCATTGGAATGACTTATTATGTGAATGCTATCCGAACGTGAATCATTAAAAGGCGAGCAAATGTGTACAACTTTAGTTTTAATTGAATTCAGGGTTAATTCACAATCGTGAGCATAACACGCCAAGCTCCTGAAATCTGCGTTTAGGTTTTGTTCTGCAACTTTTAAAATCTTATGAACAGAGATTAGAGCAGCGTCGTCGGCGAACATTAGTATAACGCAGTGCTTAATATATTTACAAATTTCGTTTACGTAGTATAATAATAATAATAGTAATAATAATAATAATAATAATAATAATAATAATAATAATAATAATATAATAATAAAAGAGTCTTTATTTCATATCTTGGCGAAGCTTAAGGCCATGAGGCCTTTTGTTCTGCTGAACCAAGCACAATACAAATTTCAATTATTACACAAGTAAAAAATAACCACACTAGTGAACAATACAAAGATATAAAAATTATAAAAAAAAACATAAAACTAGTACAAGTAAAGTAGCAGGTTAATATCACTTAACGTGTTTGAAGTATAATAAACGTTCAAGTAATAAATTTAATATATGTAATTAAATTTATTATTAATGTATTCGAGTTCATTTCCTACAAGCATTTTCCTAACTCTTGGCTGTGGCGAGTCTACAGTCATATCTATAGCTAAATACCAAATTTGGCTTATTTGACCAATCGTACGAATATATACTTGGCTACCATTTAGCTTGGCTTAAAGTATTTGAATTAATTATAAACTTTGCATTAGGATAGGGAAAATAGGGAAATGGAATTTTAATCAGTCTTGTAGTCTGAGTAGAGAGTTGGTTAAAGACAAGACTTAAAATAAGTCATATAAAATAAATAAATAAATACGTTTTGTTATTTTATTTCGATATGCTTAATTTACTGTTTTTAAATTTCATAGTATCATACTAGGCCTAAGGTATTTTTTTAATTCCAAGGCGATTTAAATGTTTGAATATCTGTTCCATCGCCATATCAATATAAATTTTGCTTGATCTTTTAGCTAAACAAAATAATACATTAAGATAGTTTTGAGGGTTCGTTGGTGACTTGGTGTTTATTTAAATGAACGAATTTGAAAGACAGATATTCACGAAAAGGACTAGTAATATCAAAGAATCAGTTTGACTACACTGGAGAAAAAAGCACGCTTGTGTTTTTTGTTCGTTTTTCCTTTGCATGTGGTTTGTTCGCTCTTCAGGAAAGTTTCAGGTAACCTTGGGTCACTTAATCGAAATCGAATTGATCAATCGAAGTTATATTTTTACTAGTAAGACGTTTGATTTACAGTGCTTTTTTAGTCTGCTGCAATTTCACTTCCGATCTTGATGGCATGTTTAGTGATCCTTCAAAATGTCTAAGATTAGACCATTCAGTCGTATTTGTTTAGAACATATTATTTCTTATAAAATTCACACTTTTCTGTATGGTTTTCAAACCTCGTATGTTTTTGTTGCTATAAGAAAATTTAAACACGTTGTTTCCCAAATAAATTGTCTGTAAAATTAATCACTTGCACTTGCACACATAGATTATTATTTTTATAAAATATTACTCAATGCATTGTTCAAATCTCGTCGAGACGGGCAATCCTGACTAAAGGTTTCTTCCGAGGTTTTCCTGAGTCGTTAATGGGAATGCAATTGATGAGTCTTCATAAACAGCCCTCGGACATCCCTTCACAAATTGTCCTAATTCCAATATACCTAGTTAGACACCTAAAGGAGGCATACATGCACCCTTTAAAAGGTTTCCCACAAAACATATTATTATCATACCAAGTTCACCTAAAGATGGGCTTATATGCACCCTGTAGAAGCTTTAATTCCCACGGTAAAAATCTACTACGGAGTACTCATTAACTAAACCCGAGATGAAAAAAGTCAAGCCAGGTTGTTTTATTAACTGAAACATGTGAATGTAAAGAAATCATTTTTTACAATGACTATTCAAATAATCACATGATCACCAAATCATGCAAAATCGTGGGTACGGAGACTACCCAACGCTTCAAACTTGAGACCCACAAATGTTTTAGTTAAATAATTTCGCAGACATGTGGAGTGTGATTGTCCTTCCAGTCATTTGTTTCATTTTGTTGGTAGTAGAAAATAAATAAAAATATTATAACTTAGCGTTGTGTTTTGTTTATTTAGGGGGTTGGGGTTGCGGGAGAAGCTATCGAATCCTATAATCTTGAAAAGTGTTTCATGTGAAACATGTGATAGCATACAACAACTACATTCTTGATATTCAAATCACCGATTACTTTCTGAGTCACCCTGCGTATATCGTGAACGTCTCTCTTCTAGACACTACTCAAATATCACAGTTTTGAAACAAAATGTTTCTATTTATAACTAATTTATCAAACAGACCCGCCATGTATAGTTCCATGTGTTTCGTGCTAATCTTATTGGTTATCGCATTGCAACTGAGCTCTTCTCGAAAACGTCACGTCTCAGCAGTAAGATGACGTAACGCTTACTACGTCTCACGGCTTCTGGTATCTAGAGGACACCGATCTGGGCTCGTATCACACGCAGGATATCACGCACAATCACCTCACAGCTGCACCACACAGTTGAAAAACAAATTATTAGGTTACACCAACCAAGATTGGTTATGCTATTGTACATATTATGGAATGGGTTTCTGGCAGCTAAAAAATGATTAATCGATAGCACAAAAGATCAGATTTTGTGTAATCTTTATATGTCATACATGATAACTGCGTATGACATACGGCTTGATAAAAATTTCATCATTTTAAATTAACATAGGAAAAATAAGGAAAATAGTTTTCTTTGAAACTGTCCGAAGGGCTCATACGATAACTGCGCTGGTCCAAACAGCATGACATAATGAGGAAGTGGACTCCAATCCCGTATAAGGCATATGTGTTAGGTAATTGTCCTTCACTCTCATCTATATCAACTCATCGTCTCGAATGAAAATAGTACAAAAAAGAGACGTATAGAAACACAAATACCTAATCTTTAGGAATTTAAATGTTAGTATAAAATATGCAGGTACCACTGAATTTAGACGAAGTATACATGGGTTTACATGAGCTTATGTTAAATTGCGGATGTGATTATTTAATTTTAGGTTTTCGCTTAGACAACCTGATGAAGTGACTAGTGTTATCTCGGTCGTGTATGTAACAGCGAGTAGGTTGAAGGATGTACCCGGCACCTCCACCAAATGAACTCTCATTACGATACTTATTCACTTCAATAGACAACCTGATGGGGCTAACCCCCCGGGTGTAAAAAAGGGGGGATTAGGAAAACCCCCCGCCCCCCAAAAAATTATTACTATAATTTTTTGAAAAAATTGTTAGGGGTTTTGTGGAAGGAAGGGTTCCCGGGCCCCCACCATGAACTCTCATTACGATACTTTTTCACTTCAAAGACAAACCCAAAATGACTAGTGTTATTTGGTCGTGTTTAAAAAAGTTAAGGAG
>JAMZAV010008911.1:0-19892 GCA_024449915.1 Sweltsa coloradensis | reverse complement strand
GACTTCGCGGCATTGGGGTCGGTTTCCACCCGTCAAATGGTTCGCGTAATGTGCATAGTCGGACGCTTCGATCGAGGTGTTTGCTTCCCGATCGTCCCATAGGAAGGCGTGGCGACGCCCCAAATGCGGTCATTTCGCATCCGTCGCGCAGTCGCTCGCTCAGCGGTCGTTTTCGTCCAGTCCGATCGGCTTTTCGACGTTCTCACCAACGTGGTCGTTTAGCGAAAGATCGATGCTACTTTCGGCCGACGGGCGCCGATCGGTGCGACGGAAGGGCACGGCGACGACCGGCGTCCGTCGAAAAATCCGACTTTCGGCGGCGATTGCCGGCGCCCGTTGAACTTGCCACCCAAACCGGTATGTAATTTTCAGAAAAAAATAACGCGTCGAATTGCCGGGCGAGAAGTCGATCGGACGCCATTTTTTTCCGAATTTTGAAAAAATTTAAATGGCGTCAGAGCTCGGCAACTGGTATTAAATTTGAGAAAAAAATACGTTCGAATGAGGGGATAACGCGCGATCGGTCCCATAGAAGGGCTCGCAACGTCGCAATCGGTAAAAAGTCGACTTCGCGGGCGATTGCGGGTGAGTTTTCCACCCGTCAAATGGCTTACGCGTAAATGTGCACGAGGTCGAGACGCTTCGATCGAGGTGTTTGCTTCCCGATCGGTCCCATAGGAAGGGCGTGGCGACGCCCCAAGTGCGGTCATTTTCGCAATCCGTCGCGCAGTCGCTCGCTCAGCGGTCGTTTTCGTCCAGTCCGATCGGCTTTTCGACGTTCTCACCAACGTGGTCGTTTACGCGAAAGATCGATGCTACTTTCGGCGCAGACCGGGCGCCGATCGGTGCGACGGAAAGGGCACGGCGACGACCGGCGTCCGTCGAAAAATCCGACTTTCGGCGGCGATTGCCGGCGCCCCGTTGAACTTGCCAACCCCAGACCGGTATGTAAATTTTCAGAAAAAAATAACGATTCGAATGAGGTGGATAACGCGCCGATCGGTCCCATAGGAAGGGCGTCGCAACGTCCGCAATTCGGTAAAAAGTCGACTTTCGCCGGCGATTGCGGGTCGAGTTTTCCACCACCGTCAAAATGGCTTACGCGTAAATGTGCACGAGGTCGAGACGCTTCGATCGAGGTGTTTGGCTTCCCGATCGGTCCCATAGGAAGGGCGTGGCGACGCCCCACTGTGCGGTCATTTTCGCAATCCGTCGCGCAGTCGCTCGCTCAGCGGTCGTTTTCGTCCAGTCGATCGGCTTTTCGACGTTCTCACCAACGTGGCGTTTACGCAAAGATCGATGCTACTTTCGGCGCGCAGACCGGGCGCCGATCGGTGCGACGGAAGGGGCCGGCGACGACGGCGTCCGTCGAAAAATGTCGACTTTCGGCGACGATTGCCGAGCCCCGTTGAACTTGCCAACCCAGACCGGTATGTAATTTTCAGAAAAAATAACGCGTCGAATGGGCCGGGCGAGAAGTCGATCGGACGCCATTTTTTTTTTCCGAATTTTGAAAAAATTTAAAATGGCGTCCAGAGCTCGGCAACTGGTGAAAGTATTGAAAAAAAAAAAGATAAGAGGTGGATACGCGCGAGGTCCATGGAACGGGCGTTGTTCTTCCGAATTTGAAAATAAATCGCTTCGGGGCACGGTATGAAATTTAGAACAAAAAACGATTCGAATGGGTGGAAACGCGCGATCGGTCCCATAGGAGAGGCGTCGGCAAGTCCGCAAATCGGTAAAAAAGTCGACTTTCGCCGGGCGATTGCGCGAGTCTTCCACCCCGTCAAAATGGCTTCGCGTAAATGTCACGGTCGAGAAAGTCGATCGAGGTTTGGCTCCGATCGGTCCATAGGAAGGGCGGGCGACGCCCCAAAGTGCGGTCATTTTCGCAATCCGTCGCGCAGTCGCTCGCCAGCGGTCGTTTTCGTCCAGTCCGATCGGCTTTCGACGTTCTCACAAAACGTGGTCGTTTACGGCGAAAGATCGATGCTACTTTCGGCGCAGACCGGTGCCGATCGGTGCGACGAAGGACACGGCGACGACCGGTCCGTCGAAAATCCGACTTTCGCGGCGATTGCCGGCGCCCGTTGAACTTGCCAACCCCAGACCGGTATGTAAATTTTCAGAAAAAAAAAACGCGTCGAATGGGCCGGGCGAGAAGTCGATCGGACGCCATTTTACATTTCCGAATTTTGAAAAATTTTAAATTGGCGGCAGAGCTCGGCAACTGGTATGAATTTTTTGATTTTGAATATATTTATTCTGGTGAGGTGGCTTGGCGCCTGAAAAATTTGAAAAAAAAAATAACGATTCGAATGAGGTGGATTAACGCCCCGATCGGCCCCAAAGGAAGGGGGCGTCGAAAACGCCCGGGCAATTGGGTAAAAAAAGTGCCCCTTTTCGCCGGGCGTTTGCGGGTCGAGTTTTCCACCCCCGTCAAATGGCTTAGCGAAAAAGTGCACGGGGCGAGACCCCTTCTCGAGGTTTTTGGTTTCCCCGATGGGGTCCCATGGGAAAAGGGGCGTGGCGACCCCCCAAATGGGTCTTTTTTCCCCAACCCCTTCGCGAAAGTCGCTCGTCAGCGGTCTTTTTCGTCCAGCCCCGATCGGTTTTTTTCACGTTTCACCAACTTTGGTCTTTTTTACGCGAAAGATCGATGTATTTTCCCCCCGGCGCAGCCCGGGCCGCCGATCGGTGCAAAGGAAGGGGCACGGCGACGACCGGCTTTCCTTTCGAAAAACCCGACTTTCGGCGGCGATTGCCGGGGGCCCCTTTAAAAACTTGCCAACCCCAGACCGGTAGGGAAAATTTTTCAGAAAAAAAAAACCGCGTCGAATGGGCCGGGCAAGAAGTCAAACCGGCCCGCCTTTTTTTTTTTTTCCAAATTTTTAAAAAAAATTTTTTAAAATGCGTCAGAGCTCGGCAACTGGTATGTAAATTTGAAAAAAAAAATAACGTTTTCGAATGAGGGGGAAATAACGCGCCGATCGGCCCCCCAAGGAAGGGCTTTTCCCGAAACCCGCCCCGGCAATTCGGTAAAAAGTCGACATTCGCCGGGCAAATTGGGGGTGATTTTTCCCCCCCCGTCAAAATGGCAAAACGCGTAAATGTGCACAGGCCCCCGAGACGCTTCGACCCGGGGTTTTTGGGTTTCCCGACCCCCGGTTTCCCGGGAAGGGCGGGGGCGAGCCCCAAAGTGGGGTCATTTTCGAAACCGTCGCGCAGTGCTCGCTCAGCGGTGTTTCTCCAGCCCCATCGGTTTTCGACGTTTCCCCAAACCCCCTTGGTCTTTTTACGCGAAAGATCGTGCTATTTCCCCGGCGCAGCCCGGGCCCCCGTCGGTCCCGACGGAAGGTGCCCCCGGCGACGACCGGCGTCCCGTCAAAAAAACCCGATTTTCCCCCCGGCGGGGGGATTGCCGGCCCCCCGTTAAAATTGCCAAACCCCCAACCGGTATTTTAAATTTTAAAAAAAAGAAAACGGTCAAAAGGGGCCCCGGGCGAGAAGTCGTTTGGGGACGCCATTTTTTTTTTCCCAATTTTTTTAAAAAATTTAAAATGGCTTTCAGAGCTCGGCAATGGTAGTAAATTTGAAGAAAAAAAAAACGTTTCCCGAATGAGGTGGAAACGCGCGATCGGTCATAGGAAGGGGCTTTTCGCAAGTCCGAAATTCGGTAAAAAGTCGACTTTCGCCGGGCGATGCGGGTCGAGTTTTCCACCCCCGAAATGGCTTACGCGTAATGTGCACGAGGCGGACGTTTTCGATCGAGGGTTTGGCTTCCCGATCGGTCCATAGGAAGGGCGTGGCGACGCCCAAAGTGCGGTCATTTCGCAACGTCGCGCAGTCGTCGCTCAGCGGTTTTTTTCGCCCAGTCCGATCGGTTTGGGGACGTTTCCCAACGTGGTCGTTTACGGAAAGATCGATGCTACTTTCGGCGCAGACCGGGCGCCGATCGGTGCGACGGAAGGGCACGGGACGACCGGGTCCGTCGAAAAATCCGACTTTCGGCGGCGATTGCCGGCGCCCCGTTAAAACTTGCAACCCAGAACGGTATGAAATTTCAGAAAAAATAACGCTCGAATGGCCGGCGAGAAGTCGTTAGGACGCCATTTTTTTTTTTTCCGATTTTGGGAAAAAATTTAAAATGGCGTCAGAGCTCGGCAACTGGTATGTAAATTGAAGAAAAAATAACGATTCGAATGAGGTGGATAACGCGCCGGGCGGACCCATGGGAAAGGGGCGTCGCAACGTCCGCAATTCGGTAAAAGTCGACTTTCGCCGGGCGATTGGGGGTCCCGAGTTTCTTACCCCGCAAAATGGCTTACGCGAAATGTGCACAAAGGTCGAGACGTTCGACGAGGTGTTTGGCTTCCCGATCGGTCCCATAGGAAGGCGTGGCCGACGCCCCAAAGTGCGGTCATTTCGCAACCGTCGCGCAGTCGCGCTCAGCGGTCGTTTTCGTCCAGTCCGATGGGGCTTTTCGACGTTCTACCAACGTGGTTTAAGCGAAAGATCGATGCTACTTTCGGCGCAGACCGGGCGCGAGGGTTTGAGACGGAAGGGGCACGGCGAGACCGGCGTCCGTCGAAAAAATCCGATTCGGCAGCAAATTGCCGGGCCCGTTGAACTTGCCAACCCAGCCCGGTATGTAAATTTTCAGAAAAAAATAACGCGTGAATTAGCGGGCGAAAAGTCGATGGACGCCATTTTTTTTTTCCGAAAAAATTGAAAAAATTTAAAATGGGTCGGCAACTGGTATGTAAATTTGAAGAAAAAATAACGATTCGAATGAGGTGGATAACGCGCCGATCGGTCCCATAGGAAGGGCGTCGCAACGTCCGCAATTCGGAAAAAAGTCGACTTTCGCCGGGCGATTGCGGGTCGAGTTTTCTACCCCCGTCAAAATGGTTTACGGTAAATGTGCACGAGGTCGAGACGCTTCGATCGAGTGTTTGGCTTCCCGATCGGTCCATAGGAAGGGCGTGGCGACGCCCAAAGTGCGGTCATTTCGCAATCCGTCGCGCAGTCGCTCGCTCAGCGGTCGTTTTCGTCCAGTCCGATCGGCTTTTCGACGTTCTCATCAACGTGGTCGTTTACGCGAAAGATCGATGCTACTTTCGGCGCGACCGGGCGCCGATCGGTGCGACGGAAGGGGCACGGCGAACGACCGGCGTCCGTCGAAAATCCGACTTTCGGGGCGATTGCCGGCGCCCGTTGAACTTGCCAACCCCAGACCGGTATGTAAATTTTCAAGAAAAAAATAACGCGTCGAATGGGCCGGGCGAGAAGTCGATCGGACGCCATTTTTTTTTTCCGAATTTTGAAAGAAATTAAATGGCGTCTAGAGCTCGGCAACTGGTATGTAAATTTGAAGAAAAAAATAACGATTCGAATGAGGTGGATAACGCGCCGATCGGTCCCATAGGAAGGGCGTCGCAACGTCCGCAATTCGGTAAAAAGTGACTTTCGCCGGGCGATTCGGGTCGAGTTTTCCACCACCGTCAAAATGGCTTACGCGTAAATGTGCACGAGGTCGAGACGCTTCGATCGAGTGTTTGGCTTCCCGATCGGTCCCTTAGGAAGGGCGTGGCGACGCCCCAAAGTGCGGTCATTTTCGCAAGTCCGTCGCGCGGAGTCGCTCGCTCAGCGAGTCGTTTCGCTCAGTCCGATCGGCTTTTTTTTCGACGTTATCACCAAACCGTGGTCGTTTACCGGAAAGATCGATGGCTACCTTTCGGCGCAGACTGGGCGCCGATCCCGGTGTGCGACGGAAGGGGCACAGCGACGACCGGCGTCTCCGTTAAAAAACCGACTTTCGGCGGCGATTGCCGGCGCCCGTTGAACTGCCAACCCAGACCGGTAGTAAATTTTCAGAAAAAAATAACGGCGTTCGAATGGGCCGGCGGCGAGAAGTCGATCGGACGCCAATATTTTTTTTTCGAATTTTTAAAAAAAATTTAAAATGGCGTCAGAGCTCGGCACTGGTATGTAAATTTGAAAGAAAAAAAAAAAGATTCGAATGAGGTGGATAACGCGCCGATCGGTCCCATAGGAAGGGCGTCGCTCGCGCAAACGTCCCGCAATTCGGTAAAAAGTCGACTTTCGCCGGGCGATTGCGGGTCAGTTTTACCACCCCCGTCAAAATGGCTTACGCGTAAATGTCGCACGAGGTTCGAGACGCTTCGATCGAGGGACTGTTGGCTTCCGATCGGTTCCCATAGAGGCGTGGCGATCGCCCCAAAGTTGCGGTCATTTTCGCAATTCCGTCGCGCAGTCGCTCGCTCAGCGGTCGTTTTCGTCCAGTCCGATCGGCCTTTTGGCGCGTTCTCACCAACGTGGTCGTTTACGCGAAAGTCGATGCTACTTTCGGAGCAGACGGGCGCCGATCGGTGCGACGGAAGGAGGGCACGGCGGACGGACACCGGCGTCCGTCGAAAAATCCGACTTCGGCGGCGATTGCCGGGCCCCCGTTGAACTTGCCAACTAAGCCAGACCGGTATGTAAATTTTCAGAAAAAAAAACGCGTCGAATGGGCGGGCGCGAGAAGTCGATCGGCCGCCATTTTTTTTTCCGAATTTTTAAAAAATTTAAAATGGCGTCAGAGCTCGGCAATGGTATGGTAAATTGAAGAAAAAAATAACGATTCGAATGAGGTGGATAACCGCGCCGATCGGTCCCATAGGAAGGGCGTTCGCAAACCGTCCGCAATTCGGTAAAAAGTCGACTTTCGCCGGGGCGATTGCGGTCGAGGTTTTCCACCCGTCAAAATGGTTGACGCGTAAATGTGACGGAGGTCGAGACGCTTCGATCGAGGTGTTTGGGCTTCCCGATTCGAGTTCCCAAGGAAGGGCGTGGGCGACGCCCCAAAGTGCGGTCATTTTCGCAAATCGTCGCGCAGTTGCTCGCTCAGCGGGCGTTTACGTCCAGTTCCGGATCGCTTTTCGACGTTCGCACCAACGTGGTCGTTTAACGCGAAAAGATCGAGGCTACTTTCGGGCAGACCGGGCGCCGATTCGGTGCAACGGAAGGGGCACGGCGACGACCGGGTCCGTCGAAAAAAGCCGACTTTCGGCGGCGATTTGCCGGCGCCCCGTTGAACTTGCCAACCCCAGACCGGTATGTAAATTTGTCAGGAAAAAATAACGCGTCGAAATGGGCCGGGCGAGAATTCGATCGGACGCCATTTTTTTTTCCGAATTTGAAAAAAAATTTAAAATGGCGTCAGAGCTGGCAATGGTATGAAATTTGAAGAAGAAAAATAACGATTCGAATGAGGTGGATAACGCGCGATCGGTCCCAAAGGAAGGGCGTCGCAAACGTCCGCAATTCGGTTTAAAAAGTCGATTTCGCCGGGCGAGTGCGGGTCGAGTTTTCCACCCCGTCAAAATGGCTACGCGTAAATGTGCACGAGGTCGAGACGCTTTGATCGAGGGTTGGCTTCCCGATCGGTCCCATAGGAAGAGGCGTGGCGACGCCCCAAAGTGCGGTCATTTTCGCAATCCGTTCGGCGCAGTCGCTCGCTCAGCGGTCGTTTTCGTCCAGTCCGATCGGCTTTTCGACGTTCTCACCGACGTGGTCGTTTTGCGCGAAAGATCGATGCTACTTTCGGGCAGACCGGGCCGCCGATCGGTGCGACGGAAGGGGCACGGCGACGACCGGGTCCGTCGAAAAATCCGACTTGCGGCGGCGATTGCCGGAGCCCCGTGTGAACTTGGCCAACCCCAGACCGGTATGCTAAATTTTCAGAAAAAAATAACGCGTCCGAATGCGGCCGGGCGAGAAGTCGAGCGGACGCCATTTTTTTTTTCCGAAATTTGAAAAAAATAAAATGCCGTCAGAGCTCGGCCAACCTGGTATGTAAATTTGAAGAAAAAAAAATAACGATTGAATGAGGGGATAACGCGCCGATCGGGCCAATAGAAGGCGCGTCGCAACTTCCGCCAATTCGGTTAAAAAGTCGACTTCGCCGGGCGATTGCGGGTCGAGTTTTCCACCCCCAGTCAAAATGGCTTACGCGAAATGTGCACCGAGGTCGAGACGCTCGATCGAGGTGTTTTGGCTTCCGATCGGTCCCATAGGAAGGCGTGGCGACGCCCCAAAGTTGCGGTCATTTCGCAAATCCGTCCGCGCAGCGCTCGCTCAGCGGTCGTTTTCGTCCAGTCCGATCGGCTTTTTCGACCGTTCTCACCAACGTGGGTCAGTTTACGCGAAAAGATCGATGATACTTCGGCGCAGACCGGGCGCCGTCGGTGCGACGGAAGGGCACGGCCGACGACCGGCGTCCGTCGGAAACAAAATCCGAACTTTCGGCGGCGATTGCCGGCGCCCCGTTGAACTTGCCAACCCCAGACCGGTGTAAATTTTCAGAAAAAATAACGCGTTCGAATGGGCCGGGCGAGAAGTCGAGCGGACGCCCATTTTTTTTTTTCCGAATTTTGAAAAAATTAAAATGGCGTCAGAGCTCGACAACTGGTATGTAAATTGAAGAAAAAAAATAACGATTGGAATGAGGTGATCACGCGCCGACGGTCCCATAGGAAGCGGCGTCGCAACCGGTCCGCAATCGGTTAAAAAGTCGACTTTCGCCGGGCGATTGCGGGTCGAGTTTTCCACCACCGTCAAATGGCTACGCGTAAAATGTGGACGAGGTCGAGACGCTTCGATCGGGGTTTGGCTTCCCGATCGGTCCATAGGAAGGCGTGCGACGCCCCCAAAGTGCGGTCATTTTCGCAATCGTCGCGCAGTCGCTCGCTCAGCGACGTTTCGTCCAGTCCGATAGGCTTCGAGTTCTTATCAACGTGTCGTTTTACGCGAAAGATCGAGCTACTTTCGTGCAGACCGGGCGACCGATCGTGCGGACGGGAAGGGGCCACGGGCGACGACGGCCGTCGGTTTTTTCCCCCCGAAAAATCCGACTTTCGGCGGCGATTGCCGGCGCCCCCGGTTGAACTTGCCAAACCCCAGGACCGGTATGTAAAAATTTTCAAAAAAAAAGAACGCGTTCGAAATGGGCCGGGCGGAGAAGTCGATCGGACGCCATTTTTTTTTTTCGAACTTTGAAAAAATTTAAAATGGCGTCAGAGCTCGGCAAACTGGTTATGTAAATTGAAGAAAAAAATAACCCCCCGATCGAATGAGGGGATAACGCGCCGATCGGTCCCATAGCGAAGGCGTCGCAACTTCGCAATTCTGTAAAAAGTCGACTTTCGGCCGGGCGATTGCGGGTCGAGGTTTTCCACCCCCGTCAAAATGGCTAACGCGTAAATGTGCACGAGGTTTCGAGACGCTCGATCGAGGTGTTTGGCTTCCCGATCCGGTCCCCATAAGGAAGGGCGTGGCGGACGCCCCAAAAGTGCGGTCAATTTTCGGCCAAATCCGTCGCGCAGTCGCTCGTCGCGGTTCGTTTTTCGTCCAGTCCGATCGGCTTTTCGGGACGTTCTCTCCAACGTGGTCGTTTACGCGAACGAATCGATGTCTTTCGGCGCAGCAGACCGGGCGCCGATCGGTGCGACGGAAGGGGCACGGGCGACGACCGGCGTCCGTCGAAAAAAATCCGACTTGCGCGGCGATTGCCGGCGCCCCTTTGAACTTGCCAACCCCAGACCGGTATGTAAATTTTCAGAAAAAATATAACGCGTCGTCGAATGGCCTTCGAATGGGCCCGGGCGAGAAGTCGATCGGGACGCCATTTGTTTTTTCCGAATTTTGACAAAAATTTAAAATGGCCGCAGAAGCTCGGCAACTGGTATGTAAATTGAAGAAAAAAATAACGATTCGACGAGGTGGAAAACGCGCCGATCGGTCCCATAGGAAGGGCGCGCAACGTCCGCAATTCGGTAAAAGTCGAACATCGCCGGGCGATGCGGGTCGATTTTTCCACCCCCGTCAAAATGGCTAACGGCGTCCCCCCCCCCCCCGTAAATGTGCACGAGGTCGAGACGCTTCCCCCTCCCCGATCGAGGTGTTTGGGCTTCCCGATCGGTCCCATAGGAAGGGCGTGGCGACCCCCCAAAGTCGGTCAATTTTCGCAATCCGTCGCGCAGTCGCCTCCGTCTCCAAGCGGTCGTTTCCGTCCCCAGCCGATCGGCTTTTCGCCGTTATCACCAACGTGGTCGTTACGCGAAAGAATTCGATGCTACTTTCGCGCAGGACCGGGCGCCGATCGGTCGGACGGACGGCACGCGACGACCGGGCCGTTCCGTCGAAAAATCCGATTTTCGGCTGCAGATGCCGGGCGCCCCGTTGAAACTTGCCAACCCAGATCCGGTATGTAAAATTTTCAAGGAAAAGAATAACGCGTCGAATGGGCCGGGCGAGAAGTCGACGGACGCCATTTTTTTTCCGAATTTTGAAAAAAAATTTTAAAATGGCGTCAGAGCTCGGCAACTGGTTGTTAATTTGAAGAAAAAAATAACGATTCGAAATGAGGTGTGAATAAACGCGCCGATTCGGTCCCATAGGAAGGGCGTCGCAACGTCCGCCAATTCGGTAAAAAGTCGACCTTTCGCGGGTCGATTGCGGGTCGAGTTTTCCACCCCCGTCAAAATGGCTACGCATATAAATGTGCACCGAGGTCGGAGACGCTTCGATAGAGGTAGTTTGGCTTCCCGATCGGTCTCATAGGAAGGGCGTGGCGAACGCCCCAAAGTGCGGTCATTTCGCAATCCGTCGCGCAGTCGCTGCCTCAGCGATCGTTTCGTCCAGTCCGATCGGCGTTCGTGGACGTTCTCACCAACGTGGTCGTTTACGCGAAAGACGATGGATACTTTCGGCGCAGACGGGCGCCGATCGGTGCGACGAAGGGGCACGGCGAGACCGGCGTCCGTCGAAAAAAATCCGACTTTCGGCGGCGATTGCGGCGGCCCGTTGAACTTGCAACCCCAGGAACCGGGTTATGGTAAATTTTCAGAAAAAAAATAAAACGCGTTCGAATGGGCCGGCGAGAAGTCGATCGGACGCCATTTTTTTTTTTCCGAATTTTGAAAAATAATTTAAAATGGCTCCAGAGCTTCGGCAAGGTATGTAAATTTGAAGAAAAAAAATAACGATTCGAATGAGGTGGATAACGAGGCCGATCGTTCCCATAGGGAAGGGTCGCAACGTCCACAATTCGAGTTAAAAAGTGGACTTTCGCCGGGCGATTGCGGGTCGAGTTTTCACCCCCGTCAAAAATGGCTTTACGCGTAAATGTGCACGAGGTCGAGACGCTTCGATTCGAGGTGTTTGGCTCCCGATCGGTCCCCTAGGAAGGCGATGGCGACGCCCCAAAGTGCGGTCATTTCGCAATCCGTCGCGCAGTCGCTCGCTCAGCGGTCGTTTTCGTCCAGTCCGACGGCTTTTTCGACGTTCTTCACCAAACGTGGTCGTTTACGCGAAAGATGATGCTACTGGCGGCGCAGACCGGGCGCGATCGGTGCGACGGAAGGGCACGGCGACGACCGGCGTCCGTCGAAAAAAATCCGACTTTCGGCGGCGATGCCGCGCCCCGTTGAACTGCCAACCCCAGACCGGTATGTAAATTTTCAGGAAAAAAAATAAAACGTCGAATGGGCCGGGAAGGAAGTCGACGGACCGCCATTTTTTTTTTTCCGAATTTTGAAAAAATTATCGTAAATGGCCGGTCAGAGCTCGGCAACTGAGTATGTAAATTTGAAGAAAAAAATAACGATTCGAATGAGGTTGGATAACGCGCCGATCGGACCCATAGGATAGGGCGTTCGCAACGTCCGGCAATCGGTAAAAGTCGGGGGGGACCTTTCGCCGGGCGATTTGCGGGTCGAGTTTCCACCCCCGTCAAAATGGCTTACGCGTAAATGTTGCACGAGGTCGAGACGCTTCGAATCGAGGTGTTTGGCTCCCCCCCCCCGTGATCGGTTCCCATAGGAAGGGCGTGGCGACGCCCAAAGTGCCGGTCATTTTCGCAATCCGTCGGGCGCAGTCGCGTCGCTCAGCGGTCGTTTTCGTCCAGTCCGATCGGATTTTCGACGTTCTCACCAACGTGGTCGTTTTACGCAAAGATCGATGCTACTTTCGGCGCAGAACGGGCGCCGATCGGTGCGACGGAAGGGGCACAGCGACTGACCGGCGTCCGTTGAAAAATCCGACTTTCGGCGGCGATTGCCGGCGCCCCGTTGGTGAAACTTGCCAACCCCAGACCGGTATGTAAATTTTCAGAAAAAAATAACGCGTTCGAATGGGCCGGGCAGAGAAGTCGATCGGACGCCATTTTTTTCGAATTTTGAAAAAATTTTAAATGGCGTCAGAGCTCGGCAAATGCGTATGTAAATTGAAAAGAAAAAAATAACGATTCGAATGATGGTGGTAACGCGCCGATCGGTCCATAGGAAAGGCGTCGCAACGCCGCAATTCGGTAAAAAGTCGACTTTCGCCGGGCGGATTTGCGGGGTCGAGTTTCCACCCCCGTCAAAATGGCTACGCGTAAAATGTGCACGAGGTCGAGGACGCTTCGATCGAGGGTTTGGCTTCCCGATCGGTCCATTAGGAAGGGCGTGGCGGACCCGCCCCAAAGGGCGGTCATTTTCCGCCATCCGTCGCGCAGGTTCGGCCTCGGCCTCAGCGGTCGTTTTCGGTCCAGTCCGATCGGCTTTTTCGACGTTCTCACCAACGTGGTCGTTTCGCAAAAAGATCGATGCTACTTTCGGCGCAGACCGGGCGCCGATCACGGCTGCGACGGAAGGGGCACGGCGACGACGGTCGTCCGTCGAAAAATCCGGATTTCGGCGGCGATTGCCGGCGTCCCCGTGAACTTGTAACCCCAGACCGGTATGTAAATTTTCAGAAAAAAAATAACGCGTCGAATGGGCCGGGCGAGAACGAGAAGTCGATCCGGACGCCATTTTTTTCCGAATTTGAAAAAATTTAAAATGGGCGTCAGAGCTCGGCAACTGGTATGTAAATTTGAGAAAAAAATAACGATTTGAATAAAGTGGATAACGCGGCCGTCCGGTCCCATAGGAAGGCGTCGCACAACGTCCGGCAATTCGGTAGTAAAAGTCGTACTTTCGCCGGGCGATTTCGGGTCGAGTTTTCCACCCCAGTCAAAATGGCTTACGCGTAAATGTTGCAACGAGGTCCGAGACGCTTCGATCGAGGTGTTTGGCTTCCCGATCGGTCCCATAGGAGGGCGTGGCGGACGCCCCAAAGTGCCGGTCATTTTCGGCAATCCGTCGCGCAGTCGCTCGCTCGCGTTCGTTTACGCTCCGTCCGATCGGCTTTTTCGACGTTCTCACCAACGTGGTCGTTTACGCGAAAGATCGATGCTACTTTCGGCGCAGAACCGGGCGGCCGACGGTGCAACGGAAGGGGCACGGCGACGCCCGGCGCGTCGGAAAAAATCCGACTTCCGCGGCGATTGCCCGGCGCCCCCAGTTGAACTTGCAAAACCCAGGACCGGTATGTAAATTTTCAGAAAAGAAAAACATAACGCGTCGACTGGCGCCGGGCGAGAAGTCGTCGAGACGCCATTTTTTTTCCGCGAATTTTGAAAAAAATTTAAAATGGCGTCAGAGCTCGGCAACTGGTTAGTGAAAATTTGGACAAAGAAAATAACGATTCGAATGAGGTGGATACGCGCCGATCGGTCCAAAGGACGGGCGTCGCAACGTCCCGCAATCGGTAAAAAAGGTCGACTTTCGCCGGGCGATTGCGGGTCGCGGGCCCCAAAGTGCGGTCATTTTCGCAATCCGTCGCGCAAGTCGCTCGCCCTCAGCGGTAGTTGTCGTCCAGTCCGATCGGCTTTTCGAAGTTCTCACCAACGTGGTCTTTGCGCGAAAAGAGCGATGCTACTTTCGGCGCAGACCGGGCGCCGATCGGTTGCGACGGAGAGGGGCACGGCGACGACCGGCGTCCGTCGAAAAATCCGACTTTCGGCGGCGATTGCCGGCGCGTTGGAACTTTGCCAACCCCAGACGGTTATCAAATTTCAGAAAAAAATAAACGCGTCGAATGCGGCCGGGCGAGAAGCGATCGGACGCCATTTTTTTTCCGAATTTTGAAAAAATTTAAAATGCGTCAGAGCTCGGCAACTGGTTGTCAATTTGAAGGAAAAAAAAATAAACGATTCGAATGAGGTGGATAACGCGAGATCGGTCCCATAGGGAAGGCGTCGCCACGTCCGCAAGTCGGTAAAAAGTCGACATTCGCCGGGCGATTGCGGGTCGAGTTTTACACCCCGTAAAAATGCTAACGCGTAAATGTCTTGCACGAGGTCCGAGACGCTTCGATCGAGGTGTTTGGCTTCCCGATCGGTCCCATAGGAAGGGTCGTGGAGACGCCCCAAAGTGCGGTTCATTTCGCAATCCGTCGCCGCAGGTTCGCTCGCTCAGCGGTCGTTTTCGTCCAGTCCGATCGGCTTTTTCGACGTTCTCACCAACGTGGTCGTTACGCGAAAGACGAGATACTTTCGCGCAGACCGGGCGCCGATCGGTGCGACGGGAAGGGGCACGGCGACGACGCGTCCGTCAAAAAAATCCGACTTTCGGCGGCGATTGCCGGCGCCCCGTTGAACTGCCAACCCCAGGACCGGTATGTAAATTTTCAGAAAGAATAACGCGTCGAATTGGCCGGGCGAGAGGTCGTCGGACGCCATTTTTTTTTTCGAATTTGAAATTTAAAATGGCTGTCAGAGGTCGGCAAACTGGTATCGTAAATTAAGAAAAAAAACGATTCGAATGAGGTGGATAACGCGCCGATCGGTCCCATAGGACGGGCGTCGCAACGTCCGCAAATTTCGGTAAAAAGTCGACTTTCGCCGGGCGATTGCGGGTCGACGTTTTCCACCCCCGTTCAAAATGGGCTTAACGCGTAAATCGTGCACGAGGTCGAGACGCTTGATCGAGGTGTTTGCTTCCGATTTTCGGTCATAGAGGGCGTTGGCGACGCCCCCAAAGTGCCCCCCCCCCCCCGGTCATTTTCGCAATCCGTCGCGCAGTCGCTCGCTCAAGCGGTCGTTTTCGTCCAGTCCGATCGGCTTTTCGACGTTCTTATCAACGTGGTCGTTTACTCGAAAAAGGATCGATAGCTACTTTAGGCGCAGACCGGGCGCCGATCGGTGCGACGGAAGGGCACGGCGACGACCGGGCGTCCGTCGAAAAAATCCGAACTTTCCGGCGGCGCTTGCCGGCGCCACGTTGAACTTGCTAACCCCAGACCTGGTATGTAAATTTCAAAAAAAAATAACCGTCGAATGGGCCGGCGAGAGTCGATCGGACGCCATTTTTTTTTCCGAAACTTGAAAAAAATTTAAAATGGCGTCAAGAAGCTCGGCAACTGGTATGTAAATTTGAAGAAAAAAAATAACGATTCGATGAGCCTGGTGGATAACGCGCCGATCGGTCCTAGGAAGGGGTCGCACGTCCGCAATTCCCCCCCCCCCCCCCCCCCTGTTAAAAAGTTCGAACTTTCGCCGGCGATTGCGGGTCGAGTTTTCCACCCCCGTCAAAATGTCTTACGCGTAAATGTGCACGAGGTCGAGACGCTTCGATCGAGGTGTTTGGGCTTCCCGATCGGTCCCATAGGAAGGGCGTGGCGGACCGCCCCAAAGTGCGGTCCACTTTTCGCAATCCGTCGCGCAGTCGCTCGCTCAGCGGCGTTTACGTTCCAGTCGATCGGCTTTTCGACGTTCTCCACCAACGTGTCGTTTACGCGAAAGATCGAGTACTTTCGGCGCAGACCGGGGCGCCGAGCGGTTTGCGACGGAAGGGTGGCACGGCGGACACGACCGGCGTCGTCGAAAAATCCGGACTTTCGGCGTGCTATTGCCGGCGCCCGTTGAACTGCCAACCCCAGACCGGTATGTAACTTTTCAGAGAAAAGGAGTATACGCGTCGGATGGGCTGGGCGAGGAGTCGATCGGACGCCCTTTTTTTTTTCCGCATTTTGAACAAAAATTAAAATGGGCGGGTCAGAGCTCGGCAAACTGGTATGTAAATTTGAAGAAAAAATAACGATTTCGCAAGAGGTGATAACGCGCCGATCGGTCCCATTAGGAAAGGGCGTCGCAAACGTCCGCAAATTCGGTCAAAAGTCGACCATCGCCGGGCGATTGCGGGGCGAGTTTTCCACCCCGCAAAAATGGGCTAACCGCGTAAATGTGCAACGAGGTCGGACGCTTCGATCGAGGGGTTTGGCTTACCGATCGGACCATAGGAAGGGCGTGGCGACGCCCCAAGGCGGTCATTTGCAAATCCGTCGCGCAGTCGCTCGCTCAGCGGTCGTTTACTTCCAGTCGACGGCTTTTCGAACGTTCTCACCAACGTGGTCGTTTCACGCGAAAGATCGATGTACTTTCGCGCCAGGACCGGGCGCCGATCGGTGGCGACGGAAGGGCACGGCGACGACGGCGTCCGTCGAAAAAATCCGGACTTTCGGCGGCGATTGCCGGGCGCCCCGTTGAACTTGACAACCCCAGCCGGTAGTAAATTTTCAGAAAAGAATTTAACGCGTCGAATGGGCCGGGCGAGAAGGTCGACGGACGCCATTTTTTTTTCGAATTTGAAAAAATTAAAAATGGCGTCAGAGCTCGGCAACTGTATTTAATTTTTGTCAACAGAAAAAAATAACGATTGAAATGAGGTGGATAAACGCGCGATCGGTCCCATAGGAAGGGCGTCGCAACGTCCGCAATTCGGTAAAAAGGCGAACTTTCGCGGGAGATTGCGGGTCGAGTTTTCCACCCCCGTCAAAAATGGCTACGAGTAAAATGTGCACAGAGGTCGAGGGACGCTTTGGATCGAGGTGTTTGGCTTCCGATCGGTCCCATAGGAAGGGCGTGGCGGGACGAACAAAGTGCGGTCATTTTCGCAATCCGTCGCGCAGTCGCTCGCTCAGCGCGTCGGTTTTCGTCCAGTCCGATCGGCTTTTCGACGTTCTTATCAACGTGGTCGTTTTACCGAAAGATCGATGCTACTTTAGGCGCAGACCTGGCGCGATCGGGCGACGGATAGGGCACGGCGACGGGAACGGCGTCCGTTCGAAAAATCCGACTGTCCGGCGGCGATTGGCCCGGCGCCCCGTTGAACTTGCCAAAACCCCAGACCTGTATGTAAATTTTCAAAAAAAATAACGCGGTCGAATGGTCGGGCGAGAAGTCGATCGACGCCATTTTTTTTTCCGAACTTTGAAAAAATTTAAAATTGGCGGTCAGAGCTCGGCAACTTGGTATGTAAATTTGACGACAAAAATAACGATTCGAATGAGGTGGATAACGCGCCGATCGGTCCCACGGAAGGTGCGTCGCAAACGTCCGCAATTCGCGTAAAAAAGTCGACTTTCGCCGGGCGATTGCGGGGTCGAGTTTCCACCCCCGTCAAAATGGCTTACGCGTAAATGTGCACCGAGTCGAGACCGCTCGATCGAAGTGTTTGGCTTCCCGATCGGTCCCATAGGAAGGGCGTGGCGACGCCCAAAGGCGGTCATTTTCGCAATCCGTCCCCGCGCAGTCGGCTCGCTCAAGCGGTCGTTTTCGTCAGTCGATCGGCTTTTCGACGTTCTCACAACGTGGTCTGTTTACGCGATAAGATCGATGGTACTTTCGGCGCAGACCGGGCGCCGCCCCCCCCCCCCCCCCCCCCGTGTGCGACGGAAGGCGGCACGGGCGACGGACCGGCGTCCGTAAAAAAATCCGACTTTCGGCGGCGTTTGCCGGCGCCCCGTTGAATTGCCAACCCAGCCCGGGTATGAAAATTTTCAGAAAAGAAAAACGCGTGAAGGGGCCCCGGGCGAAAGTCGATCGGACGCCATTTTTTTTTTCCAATTTTTTTAAAAAAATTTAAAATGGCGAGAGCTCGGAAATGGTATTTTAAATTTTGAAGAAAAAAAAAAACGATTCGAATGAGGTGGAAACGCGCCGATCGGCCCCATAGGAAGGGCGTCGCAACCCCGCAATTCGGTAAAAAGTCGACTTTCCCCGGGCGATTGGGGGTCAGTTTTCACCCCGTCAAAATGGCTACGCATAAATGTGCACGAGGGTCGAGACGCTTCGATCGGGGTGTTGGTTTCCCCGATCGGTCCCATAGGAAGGGGTGGGCGACCCCCCAAAGTGCGGTCATTTCGAAAATCCGTCGGCAGTCGCTCGCTCAGCGGCCCTTTTCGTCCAGTCCGATCGGCCTTTTGGGCCGTTCTCACCACGTGGTCGTTTCCCGCGAAAGTCGATGCTCCCTTTCGCGAGACGGGCGCCGACGGGCGACGGAAGGGCACGGCGACGACGGTCCTTTCGAAAAATCCGACTTTGGGCGGCGATTGCCGGCGCCCCGTTGAATTTTGCCAACCCAGCCGGTATGTAATTTTCAGAAAAAAATAACGCTTCGAAGGGCCCGGGCGAAAAGGGGTCGATCGGACGCCTTTTTTTTTTTCCGAATTTGAAAAAATTTAAAATGGCCGTCAGAGCTCGGCAACTGGTATGAAAATTGAAGAAAAAATAACGATTTGAATAAAGTGGATAACGCGCCGACGGTCCCATAGGAAGGGCTTTCCCCAACGTCCCAATTCGGTAAAAAGTCGACTTTCGCCGGCGATTGCGGGCCCGAGTTTCCACCCCGTCAAAATGGCTTACGCGTAAAGGGTGACGAGGTCGAACGCTTCGATCGAGTGTTGGCTTTCCCGGACCCGTCCCTAGGAAGGGCGTGGCGACGCCCCAAAGTGGGGTTTCATTTTCGCAATCCGTCGCGCAGTCGCTCGCTCAGCGGTTTTTACGTCCAGTCCGTTTCGGCTTTTCGGACGTTCTCACCAACGTGTCGTTTAACGCGAAAGTCGATGCTACTTTCGGCGCAGCCGGGCGCCGATCGGTGCAACGGAAGGGGCACGGCGACGAGGGGGGCGTCCGTCGAAAATCCGACTTGGGCGGCGATTGCCGGCGCCCCCGTTGAACGCCCCAGACCGGATGTAAATTTCAGAAAAAATAACCCCTGGGAATGGCCGGGCGAGAAGTCGATCGGACGCCATTTTTTTTTCCGAATTTTTGAAAAAATTTAAATGGCGTCAGAGCTCGGCAACTGGTATGTAAATTTGAAGAAGAAAATAACGATTAAATGAGGTGGATAACGCGCCCCCATCGGTCCCAAAGGAAGGGGGCGCCCGCAACGTCCGCAATTCCCGGTAAAAGTCGACTTTCGCCGGGCGATTGCGGGTCGATGTTTTCACCCCGTCAAAATGGCTTACGCGTAAATGTGCACGAGTCGAGCCGCTTTGATCGAGGTTTTGGCTTCCGATCGGTCCAATAGGAAGGGCTTTGGCGACGCCCAAAAGTGCGGTATTTTGGGCAATCCGTCGCGAAGTCCCGCTCGCTCAGCGGTCGTTTTCGTCCAGTCCGATGGCTTTTCGCCCGTTCTCCCCAAACTTTGGTCGTTGCGCGAAAGATCGAGCTACTTTGGGCGCAGACGGGCGCCGATCGGTGCGACGGAAGGGGCACGGCGACGACCGGCGTCCGTCGAAAAATCCGACTTTCGGCGGCGATTCCGGGCGCCCCGTTGAATTTTGCCAACCCCAACCGGTATGTAAATTTCAGAAAAAATAACGGGGGAAGGGGGGCGGGCGAGAAGTGGGATCGGACGCCATTTTTTTTTCGAATTTCCAAAAAAATTTTAAATTTGGCCCCGTCAGAGCTCCCCCAACTGGTATGTAAATTTTGAAGAAAAAAATTTTAAGATTCGAAGAGGTGGATAACGCGCCGATCGGTCCATAGGAAGGCGTCCCAACGTCCGCAACCCCGGTTTAAAAAGTCGATTTTCGCGGGCGATGCGGGTCGATTTCCACCCCGTCAAAATGGCTTACCCCGTAAATGTGCACGAGTCGAGACCCCTTCGATCGAGGTGTTTGGCTTCCCGATTGGTCCCATAGGAAGGGCGTGGCGACGCCCAGGCGGTCATTTTCGC
>JAMZAV010008910.1:0-21732 GCA_024449915.1 Sweltsa coloradensis | reverse complement strand
CAAAGTAACGGGGTTTAAATTAAAAAAAAAAATACTTTTAAAAAACCCCACTAAAAAAAACAATTAACCAAGGTCACTTGGTTGCCATGGCAACGAAAAGACGCGCGAAGTTTTAATGCACTGCCACCTAGAAGTAATCAAAATATTTTCGAGGAAAGCAGTCTATAATTGTCAACAAAGATTTTTTAAAAAAGTTTTCCCAAGGGTCAAGGTCCCTAGATGGCGGTGGTTTAAAGAAAGTTTTAAAACACGGGTAACCCAAAACCTTGGCAAAATAAATATACGGGAAAACCCGCAACGTCGTAAATTTTTAAAATTTTAAAAAATGTGAAATGTGGGTCAAGCTATAGCCCCCGGCTCGTTTATAACGGTCCAACTGAGGTTTCCTAGTGATAAAGAATTACGAGCATTCTGTTTTAAATTTTTTTGACAGCCTAGGACTAATGCTATTTTTTTATCTACACTGGTTTTAATTATTGATCAAATTAATTTTTTTGTGCGGGTGTGTGTCAGAACCGGAAGTGCAGGTTAGGGGTTGGCAAGCTAACCCAAAGGGTTGTCAAGTGAGTAGTTTTAGTATTCATTTCCCAAAGGCCTATTCCTCCGGAAACGATTGGCCTAGCTTTTGTATTTAAAAATTTTTTACGCCTGGGGCCAAAACCTGGGGCTGTTTCAGTTTGTTTTTTGATTGCAATGTCAACTTTTCTCGTTTTCTGCTTGGCTTTAAAATGTAAAATGTCCGCCATCTGTATACTTTACTGTAGGCAACGCTAGGGCGTTTTTTCAAAACCCCCCCGTTTGATGTTACCGATCCTACTATAATACTATTCCAAAATTTTTTTCTGGAGTATGTTTATCCAGACGGCGTTGGATCAAACAGTTCTGACGTCACAGCGTTTTTTCCGCTTTAAAAAAAAGCCCGCTTTTAAAAAAGGCTATAAATCACGGATTATTATTTCACGGAAAAACAAAATACATATTTGTAATCGGGACGAAATACTTCTTCTAAAAAATCTATTCGTACAGTATTTGCGGAAGTGGAATATTCCCTATTATTGGATGAGCGTAGCGAGCGAAGCGAAGATTCCATTTCACTACACTGGAGAAAAAAATCCAGAATGTTTTTTTTTTTTTGTAATTTTTGTGTGTTTGTCCTGCACGATTTCCGGCTAGAACCAATACTCTTATTTGCGATGAAATTTTATGGAGGCCTTCGAAATCTCTGAACTTAGAACTGCCACGTTTTTTAGCGCAATCAAAAATTTATTTCTCATTAAAATCGCAATTTTACGATTTTTTTTTTTCGATTTTTAAAAATTTCTTCGACTTATTATCACCTACATGCTTCATCCGATTGTAACGATATTTTCACAGAACCTCAATTTTGAATTTGTATATTTGTGTAAAATTTGAGCGCAATCGAAACATATTTTCTAATGAAAATCGCAATTTTACACTTTTTTTCGTTAAAAAAACATACGCTCATCCAACAACGCGCCTGAAAAAGCGTTCGCGAAGCTTCCTAGTGATACAAAAAATACAAAAAAATTATCTTTTTATTCCATCCCCAGGCGGAGCAACTGATGGAATGCCTGGAGATCTGCAAGGTAGAACGAGACACCCCGAGCGATAAGCCGCCTCCAATCATGCAAGCGTTCCAAGCCACAACGCCAGACGAATACCTGCTGGAGGTGCTGAGACGAATACGCCCAAGGTGATTGTTATACGCACGATTAAACATCTTTGTGAAGTTCGCTAGTAATCAAACAGTTGAAAGTTTAGATCTTTACGTTTGGGTAAAATACTAATTTTTATACCCTACATGCCACTGACAAATCTGATAAGAATTTACTATTTAATGCAAATTCAACAGATTTGATGTATTAATTAATAATTTTATTTTTATGTGAAATGAGTGAAACAAATAGACCAGTGTTGTTATGTAGCCCGCTACTAGTAGTGCGCTACTTGTAACATGTTACTTTTTGAGTAGCAAGGACGGTAGCGCGATAATTTTTTGAAAATGTAGTAAAGTAGCTAATAGCAAGAGAAGGTAGCTGTAGCGTTAAAATCGACGCCTCTTATTTTGCAATAAGTAATGAAATTAAAACCATTACCGTTGCAAAAATCAATCATAATAAGCGGAGGCCTAATAATATGAACTCGCACTTTCTTTTCCCATACTTTTTCACTGGCCAGTGGAGTTCGACCCCGAACGCGAACCTTGTTCGCACATGTGATGACAGATCTAGCGTTTACTCGACGAATAGAAGGCTGATCGTGCGCGGCTGGTAAAAACGTATCTTCCATAGCAAAAGTTTATTATAACCGATTTTGAAACGTAATAGACGGGGAAAACATATTGGATAGGCTGCTGGGCTCCCCCCGCGAATACAGGTGCGTTATTTGTTTGATTTGGGAGTCGTGCGTCGAGTTACTTAGGCCTACATTGTGCAAAAATGTTATCGTGAAACGCGGAGGGGGGCAGGCACTCATAAGTAGACTAGATGTTATCTGATATGCATTCTTTTCCCATCATAACTGGACATACGTCATTCATTTGGGAACAATGTTGCAGGGCCAAGCATTGAATTGTCAGGTCTTTCTTTCAAATCTCCTACATTGGCCAGTGGCAGTTTGGCATAAGTTACATATTGTCTAATTATTGCTTTATTGCAACTGGCCAGGGCCCTACCCCCTTTGAACATGAACATAATTTACTCTATTAGTTTGTATTCAATAAACACGAAAGTAGTGTTAAAGTGAGTAAATACTATTTTAAAGTAGCTGACAAGTAGCAAGCTACTTAAGAATGAAAGTAGCTAAGTTTACTTTACTTTAAAAAGTACAGTAGCTGTAGCTGTACTACTGTTAAAAAGTAGTTTTTAACAACCTGAAATCGACCTTTTTCAGAATTAACTGCGCTTGCGCGCTTCTTTGCAAAGCATTATGGAAGAAAGGGCATTAACACGCTAAAAGCCATTTGCGCCAACTGTAGAGGTTTTCTCTCGCAAGAAACCTCTAATTGAGAACCTGTGGCACATCAGAGCGCCTTCACATTCTCGGTGTTGCAGAAACTTGGGCCTCCTCTCGCCATAATCTCCGTCTTCCAGGATTCGCGTCTTTCCGTAGGGATCGGGTCTGCCCTCCTGGTCAACAGCCTCGGGGCGGAGGGGCCCTTTATTCCGCCATCCAGAATTTCCCGGCTACTCAAATTACTCCTCCACTGCAATTCCGTCAACTTGAAGTCATTCTCTGCTCCGTTCGGAGCCCACTCGGTCCGATTTGATCGTCCTTGCATTTTTTCCCGCCTACCATTTCTATCGCCGCACACATAGACTTCTTTGAATAACGTGGCGCATTTCCAAACTTCGGTTCTATGGGAGACTTTAATGCTGTCATGTGACGTTTGGAGATACTTCTCCAACACTAATGGCTCCACTCTGGCTGATCTACTCGTGAACCTTTTTCAATGTATCGTTGTTACAATACGTGTCCGACGTACATTGGCCCCATGGGATCCTCATACCAGACCACATTCTTGTAACGTGACCGTCTATCTGGTCGGCTTTGGCGACGTCGTCATCGGCCCATCAATAGGCAGCGACCACCTCCCACTTGTAGTTTCTCGAATGTATTTTCCTCTCCACCTATCCGCGAACGGTTTTAAAATAGTCAAGGATTTCCATAACGCTGACTGGCGTCGGTACAGGGCTGAGATCAAAAACGGCTTCTCCCAGAGGAGGTTGATGCTACGTCGTGCCCCAGCACTTAGGACCCCCAACGGAAATTTGGTGGCAGTCTGAAGGGGGCCTGCGGCTGTTGCCGGTCCCGGTACGTGCGATCAACACTTACCGCCCTGCTCTACCTGGTCAATTTTTGATCTCATTCGTCAGAAAAAGGAGAATTTATAATGCCTTTTAAAGGTTTGCTCGTGATCCTGACCTCAAAACAGAGTGGAACCGATTGAATGCTCTTGTTTGCCGCAGCATTGTTCAGTTCCGCGAGCTTCAGTGGACGGTCGTTTGCGAGTCGCTGGACTACAAGGACGGTTCCTCATTTTTGGGGCACCTTCAAGCGTATCACGGGCCAGTCCACTCGCGCCAACGGACCCCTCTTGTCAATGACCGAGTGTGTGCGTGTCTTCCGACAAAGCGCAGGAGTTTGCGTCTTCTCTTGAGGGAGTTTATCAGTTTCCCGAGGACGCACTCTTTGATGACGTCTTCAGAGAGAGGGTCGAACTGTCTCTAGCACACCCCGAACCGTCCTTCGCTTCTCATAACATCATCCCAGATGAAGAAAATTCTCCACCCCGACCTCGTCCGGATATCAGCGCGGAGGAAGTTCTGTCTGCTATACAACACGGACGGAGCTCATGCCAAGTGCTGATGGTATCACCAGGGTGATGCTTCGCCAGGCCCTGCCAAGTTCGTCTCTTCACCTCGCTTACTCTCTTCTCTGGGTGCCTCCGTTTGGGCTACTTCCCTCCCAGTTTAAAATCTGCTGTCATCGTCATGATTCCAAAGAAAAGGAAAAGCCACCAACGAAACTCGCTAGTCAACCGGCCTATTAGTCTCTTGAACGTTTTTGGCAAAGGTCTTGAGGAAAGTGATTCACTCCAGGCTGGTTTGCTTTTGCTGACCGCCTCCACATCATCCCCCAGTCCCCAGTCCGGCTTCCGAACAGGTCGCTGCACGACAGACCCCCTCATCAAGCTGGTGACGGAGGTTTCAGGGGCGCTAAACGATGGCCAGTGTGTGCTTAAGCTATTTTTCTGGACATATCACGCGCCTTTGACAAGGTTTGGCATGACGGGCTCTGTTACAAGCTGCTGCAACTAAGAGTCCCTTTTGTAATGGTGCGCTTCCATCCCAGCTTTTCTCACGGGACGTCTCGCTTGTGTGCGTGTTAACGATCAAGTATCCGCTCGTTTTCCCCCCTTTCTGGGCGTTGCCCCCCAAGGTTCCTGCCTCTCTCCTCTTCTCCCACCTGAATCTACTGCCACGATAATTCACTCCTCACCTTTTCCCGTTAACCTTGCCTTAGCCCTCTATGCAGACGACACGGCTACTGGTGCAAAGGGCGCACAGCGAGGGAAGTCTTCCGCCGTCTACAGCGCCAAATTAAAAACTCTGGAAGCTTGGATGCGTCGTTGGCGTGTTTTGCCCAACGCCTTAAAGACACAGCTTATCCTTTTTCCCCCACCGGCACAAAAAAGCAGAAAATGTCTCAACGACCACTCCGTCCCGTCCATCTCACTTTGGGGCGCTACGGTGTACCCTAGTCGGTGTGCCAAGTACCTTGGAGTAACCTTTACAGACATTCTGAACTGGGGTGCTCATTGCCGTGACGTCAAAACAACCCGTGCGCGGGTCGAGACTAAATTTACTCGTGATGCTTCGTGGGCGACTTTCTGGATGCAGTTTCCGTACTCTACGGCACACTTATAAAACTTTCATTCGTCCCCTCTTTGAATACGCGGCCCCGGCGCTGACACCCGTCTTTGGAGGATGTCTCCAGCAATACTTCTCGCTGGAAGCGAAGAATCCTTCGCCGCATTGCGCGGCTTCCTCCGATGACGCGGAATGAAGACGTGTATGCCCAAACCGGCGTCGGTGGTATCAGCTCTCGACTCGACCCCCCTCGCAGGGGCTTACGTGCAACGTCTTCAAACAGGCGGCAGGAATGAGCTTCCGACCTCGTTTCGCGTCCTCGATTCTTCAGACCTCTACCGCGATTCAAGTACCCTTATCCGCCTTTTGCCTTTCAATTTGTCTAACTTTATAAATGTCATGTTCTCTTTTTGTTTTTCATGTAATGTTTTAATTTGTAACTCTGTTATCACTGTGTCAGGCTACAGAGGGCACACTTGCCCTGCATTACCTTCCTGCCCTATGGGCAGGTAAAATACAAAAAATTAATTTGCTTGGGCGCGTGGCGGTCTGCATTGACTGTGCTGGAAACGCAGTACGCCACACACCGAGCATATGGCATTTAACGTGTAAATTCTCTTTTCTCCCGTAATGCTTTGCGCGCACGATTAGCAATAGTATAATATATAGGCCTAGTTTGAAAATTGCTATTCTATACATTCTATAAGAAACTAAAAGATGATATAGGAAAGGATGTCCCAGTAAAACTAGATATTATTGGCCAAATGTAAATTGTAAGTATTCGTTGCCGAACCATGATTAACCAGATATCGATTGGAATTGGGGAAAAGCGTAAATAACCACAGTTTATTTCTCTGTTCACAGCGATCGCGAAGGGGCCCATTGCTTCTCTTGCCGTTCACTTCCGTGTGCGAACTTCTCACGCAGCTACCTCCGTTGTTTCTGTAGCGCCCCAAAACACGGAGCTAATAACCAAGGTCGCCATATTTCTGGTCAAGATTCATCACGGACGATCTCGCCAACGTTTCCCTGCTGCGAACTGTCAAGAAGATTCAGAAACTTACGGACGCTCCATTAACAAACTTAGGGTTAGTTCTCTTGAGTGAACGAGACCTCGTGTCTAAACGTCTCGTGTTTTCTGTGTTTGTATGTATTTATGTACTATTATTATTTAAGAACTCAGCAGCCACCATCACTGTTTGATGGTAAGCTGTTGGATCCTATCTCACACCAATATTTTAAATTACCAAAACCTTTTTTACCATTTGGTGTGATTCTGATTTCCCCATGCTTAGAACAATTAAGATTTGAATGGTATATACAAATAAGTTTTATAACTACTTAGGTAGTTAAGTTTTATTGATATTGGTGACTGTTTGTGTAATTATTTTGGCAAGTATCAAATTAGGAAAATTTCCCCAGGGGTGGGGGAGGAGGGGGTATCTTTAAAGAACCAAATAATTGTTTGGGACATCGGTTTTGATTTTGTTGATTTTGTGTTTTTTGTGTTTCTCCGAAACAGCAACTAAAAAACCTTGTAGATTAACTAGTGATGACATCGAGTCCAAAAAGTCCGAACCGGTTCCTCCGCCCTGGAACCGGTTCTAAAAAAAAAACGGGATAAAAACATTTTTTTTTTTTTTAAGTTACAATTTACAATCAGCAGGTCAAAAAGTGCCCTTAAAAAGCATTCTTCAAAGTTCAAACAATGCGTGCGTCCTTGAACAAAAAACCATAGCCTATTGTGAAAATCTGGAGTGGGATGGGCCTAGCATCAGGGTTGGGTCATACACGTAGAATATTGTTATTCTACTTACGCGTAGAAAATAGTGTAGAATATGTAGATTATGTAGAATATTATGTAGAAATGAAGAATATTAATTTATTTGTTAAACTGTTGTTTAAATATGCAAGAAAATGTTAAAAACAAAAATTAAGTATGGAGCAGACATCCTTCACACCTTTGCTGGGCCTTACCTATTATTTTAATACTTTAAATGGGTGATTCTTGCAAAGAAATCATTTAATTTGTATGAGGCCCTAATAATTAAAAACATAAAAAAATAAATAAAAGGCCTACCCTAATTACTAATTAATAACATAATTTCAAGTTGCATAATTATTTTGAGTTGCATGAGCCAATGATATTCAGAGTGGATAGGCCTACTTGACCTATTGAATGTTAGCAATGATTAGTACAACTACAAATAATTGAAATTTTCTACCACAATAGCCAATCAGTGGTTATTAAGTCATAAATCCCATAACCAATCAGGAAGTTTGCTTTAACTTATTTCCTCCTCAGTTTTTAAAATGGCAGGTAGGCCACAGCATTGCAAGTGGAAGTACCGAGTGCCCAGGCTTAAAATTTAGTCAAAGAAGACACAAGTTACTATGTTAATAAAAATTAAAAAATCTTCCTCGGATCATTTATTAGCTGTAAATGAAAAAAATAATTTTCAACATGTAGAATATGTAGAGTATTCAAATATTCTACATTACATACTCTACAGTAGAATATACGCGTAGATTACGCATTTTCTACGCGTTATATTCTACTGACCCAACCCTGCCTAGCATAGCTGAATAACTTCACAATCTGTGAGAAAAGAAGGTGCTGTTACGTAGTTACGAACAAAAAAGAAATAAAAAATTCGAATTTAAATTATCAATTACTTAGTTATAACAAATTTTTTAAACATCACTTTGTAAAAAAAAAAAAAAAAAATGGGGGAACCCGGTTTGAAAAGTCTAAACCCGGTTCCCCATGGAACCGGTTTCCGGGACCCGATGTCATCACTAAGATTAACCCACCTAGGAAGTAGGAACAAAATTCACGTCTTTACCGTATTTACGCGCATAAAGGCCGCCCTCGCGTAATGGCCGCACCCCAGTTTTGACCATTAAAATTTTTAAAAAGTACTTTGCATGTGTATTGGCCGCACTTGTTATTTTAGCCACAAAATCCTTTAGGAATGAAACAAAGTATCGCAAAACAGGCAATGAACATGCAAACGAGCATGTAAATAAATAAATAATAACCATTTTATTTTAAATTTGCAATGTTATTCTAGAGTGTTTACTTCCGTGTGCAAGGTCGCACGGCTCGCACAACGTCAGACACTAACAAGCTGGCATTGCTTGGATTGAAGTGTCGAGAGTGTTTAAAATAAAACAGACGGGTTTCGTTATCAAATCTCATTCAAAACCCTAAAAAAAACAACACAGCGAGAGTCTTGGCCCGACGCCAATTGATTGTGAGCTAGGCGATACGTATTTGGTGGCGTGGGGGGGGGGGGCGGTTATTTATCTCCGCGTCTGTCGGCTCTTGAATGGATGTTTAGTTTCAAGTTCCATTCGCCCATTAATCCACTTCTTTGTCGTCGAGCGCAATAGCTTGGTAGCCGACGTAACACATTCAGAAATGCTTCCGTGTTGGCTATTACTTTTCAGTCCCGTCATTGTCACCCAATACAATGTCCATTTCTTCATCACCATAGCCAGCCTCTATCTTTGTCGATTTAAAGGCCATATTTATTTTTCTCTCTCTCGTCCGCCGTCTTCGAGCAAGGTCGCGGCGGCGGCGGGCACTCACAAAGACGACGGCGCTGTGCAATTCTTACGTCATTGTAGGATGACATTCAGATGTAAAGAACATAACATTTCGTCCAATTAAAAAAAAAGAGAAGCTCGCCTGAAACCCAGCTCGGATAGCCTACGATCTTCCATCAGGAAACTGCGACCTTGCGCCGGGCGTCGGGTTGGATTCGTGACCGGCCGACGAGGCATACATTCCCGCGAAACGGAGAATTTACCGGGCGGCGGGCGGCCCATCTTCACTTCCGCGACGTATTCAAACGTTGAACAAGACTTATTTAATTAATTACTTACCGTTAAAATAAGTTTTTTTAACTCTTGCTCACATATGTGTACGTAATATTGATACAATTAGGCCTACATATTATAATTTATTGTTTTCGACTTTGTATAGTCATAAAGGCCGCCCTCGCGTAATGGCCGAAACCCCTGTTTTGAACTTCAAATTTTAAATATACCTGCGGCCTATATGCGCGTGAATACGGTACGTGCTTAGCACGTGTGGACTGTGGAGTGACAGGTTGCTGTCTGCTAAGTAACCAAATACTGCATTCCCATAAGTTTCCCATTGATCCAAGTCAAGGTTCTTTATGAGCTGCAGAAATGGGTAAAAAAGGTAGCTTTGCTCCACTCCCCGCATTTTACATATAGACGGTGGCTAAAAATACTCTTCGCTAAGGCTGCTACTAAGACCAAAGTAGATAAAGAATTTTTACCCCGGGAACTTTTTTGTCGACTTGAAGAAAGTAGGCCAAAAACAAAAGCTACATCAAGACCTGTGATGCACTCTTATGACAACTCTAGAAATAAGTTGTAATAGTTGGTAGTAGTGGCACTGGTGAGTTGGTTGGCACTACCTCAAAATCGTTTATTGTTTCCGACAATATTTCCCTTGGTATTCGTGTTCACAATCATCGTATGTCTCATATACTTGTTTTCTTGTTCAGGATTTAGTGGGCTGCAACCCCCGGGGTTACAGTACCTGCAACGGCAAATAGAAGAGCGCGACCAGGTGCAGTTCATCGTATGTCTCATATACTACTTGTTTCTGTTTAGGATCTAGTGGGCTGCAACCTCCAGGGGTTACAAACCTGCAACGGAAGTAGAAGAGCGCGACCCGGTGCAGTTCATCGTATGTCTCATATACTTGTTTTCTTGTTCAGGATTTAGTGGCCCGCAACCTCAGGGGCTTTCAGTACCTGCAACGGCAAGTAGAAGAGCGCGCCAGGTGCATTCACGTATGTCTCATATACTTGTTTTTCTTGTTCAGGATCTAGTGGGGCTGCAACCTCCAGGGGTTACGTACCTGCAACGGCAAGTAGAAGAAGCGCGACCAGGTGCAGTTCATCGTATGTCTCAAAATACTTGTTTTCTTGTTCAGGATCCTTAGTGGGCTGCAACCCCCCAGGGGTTACAGTACCTGCAACGGCAAATAGAAGAGCGCGACAGGTGCAGTTGTTCATGGAAGCAACGAACAACAAGAAAACAAAAAACAACGGAAGAAACGAACCAGGAAGATTGTCGCAATGTAAAGTTCCAAGGGTGAATTAGTGCACAATAAAAAAATATTTATAAAAGTTTGAAAGCAGAATTTATTTTTCTTGTATTTTTTTATATTACCCTTGAAAGGGCCCACTCCCTGAAGCCAGGTTTACAATTTATGGCCAACATGGTGGAAATGAAAGTGAAATGTGAAAGCATTCCAGTTTGCAATTATGCCCAAGTTGGCACTACTTTCACATCTACATTGAAAGGTGTTTGCTCATGGCCCAAAGCCTCCATAGTTTTATAAACTTAATTACAATGACTATTGACTAGTTTATTTTATTCAAGTTATATTGGAGAAGGGTTGACAGTTGGGAAAGCAAAGAGAACATAAAGCAGGGTGGGGCAACAAACTTCACCTGCTGATGACAACTGCAGCTTGTTTGAGTGAATGACATAAAGAGATAGGGTGCCAACAGCTTACCTTTAATGGAGTAGGTGCGCCGCAAAAGATAACATAAACAAAAATACACAAATCTTCGCGGCGCACCTACTCCATTTAAGGTAAGCTGTTGGCGCCCTATTTTCTTTATGTCCCTTCACATGATCCAGCTTTTGGTATTCCTTTCAACACTGCAGCTAGTTAAAGTTGTATATACATTAATTGACTGGCGATTATGAATATGTGTGTAATAAAGTATCATCAGTAATTGGAATTATAAGTAGAATGAAAAGGTTTGTAACTGAGAGAATGTTGAGGTTACTTGTAGATTCTTATATTCACTCTGTTATTGATTATTGCTTAGTGGTTTGGCAGTAAGACCTTCTACTGAGTATGTTGTACTCCAGAAGAGAATTGACCATCTGTTTGATTCATTTCCTTGAGCCAAGATTTGCAGTCTGATTGTTTCACGATTGAGGAGAGGATGAAGTATAGTGTGCTGGTAAAAACATACAAAGTATTGAAAGGTATGTTTTTAGGTATTCTACCAAATATTTTTAAAATTGTTGATCGCGATAGAAATTCTACTTTAATAAACTCATTGGGAAATTCCTGATTAAAATTCTGAAGCATTTAGAAAGTCATTTATGTACAGAGGCGTATCTATTGGAAATTTAATTTCTTATGATATTAGAAGCCAGTTTACTGATCTAGGCATTGTACAATCTAAGAGGGAAAATTGAAGCAATGATAATGAATCAACGAGCAAAAAATTGATTTTTACTATTTATTTGTAGGTTATTGTCTGTGTATTTTGTGTAATGTTAATTTACTTCATAAGTTTTTTGTTAATAATTTTGCTTTTCTCTTTGTTTGTTCATTATTGCTTTGATTTATGATATAAACTATGTATTTTCAATTATATTTTTCTGCCTCTAGATTGTCTGGTTGCCGCCCCACTGATGGAGCTTGCAACTCCTGTATCATTGCTGTAATTGCTGTAATCAGTTTGACATGAACAATTTTAAATAATTATATATCTGATATAATTATATATATGAGTCAAGATTTTTTGGACTAAAATGTTATCAAATTTGAACACAAAAATGAAGATTGATCACAAGAATAAAGATTTCGCGTTTGGTGGTTTCTTCCGCGAAAGTTTGATTACTCCCTGATTTGCTGTTCCTGATTTTTGGCAAACCTCATATTATTAGTTTGAGTGGGATCGACTTAAAAATCAATTTTTTTTTCGTTTCTTTTTTCTTTTTTAATGTGTTTTTTTTCTTTCTTTGTCTTTTTGTCTTTCTTTTTTCCTTTTTGTTTTTTTCCCTTCTTTTCTTTTCTTTTCTTTTCATCTAACACCATTTTTTATATTTTGATTCATTCTTTTAAAATGCTAAAATATTTTTTTTTCTTTTTACCAAAATTGTTGTGTTTAAATGCATTGTTGTTGTAATGCTACTATTTCAAATATTTGAATGCATGTAACTCTGGAGGATTTATTCCTGGAAAGGATTCCAAGGCTCTTTCCATATATCTGACTGATATTTTTGCACGTTTGAGGGTGTTTATGAAAGTGCGTCTTTACAAGGAGGGACAAAGGTAGATTCTATGGTTCCCCTTTTCGTGCAGAACAACGAATAGCGCTAATCGTTTACTTTTGTTTATGCTTTCTCCTTCATAAAGTTCATACACAAACTCTTCTACACCATCCATTGTTTCGGGATTCACATAAAAAGTTTTGTCCGAGTAGAGCAACGACTCGATGCTCGAAGAATTGCACAGAGGGGATTTTAAACAATTATTTTTTCTGCAGCTATCTTTCCTTTTCCTTAAAAAAGCGCTAACATGTAAAACATCAAGATAATGCGTGCATCCCGAGAAGTGTGTTGCATGTTTCTGCCCCATAGCGTACTATGTAAGATTTTCATGTTTTCCACATTTTCGCCTTTGAAGAGTCCCCGTTTGTAAGATAAGAGATTTCTTGAACAAAATAGGCTACAAGGTTAGTTTTTAATTGCAGACAATTACAAACAATGTTTATTTTTATTTGTACATTATTTATGTATTTTTTAATTATTTTTTATCGTTGTCATAATTACATTCATCAAGAGAAAACGGCGTCGACACTAGAAAACCCATTTTGCTAAAACACTTAAAATCCATGAAGAAATCTCGTGCCTCGGAAGAGCCTTGCTGATGTCACAAAACTAGCATGGCACCATGTTAGGTTTCTGCCCACAAGTGCTCCTTGGGAAACATCAGTGAACATCAGTGTAGTTAACCTATTTGGTTGATTGATGGCAAATGAGAAGGGATAATATGGCGGGGAAAATTGGGTTTTTGTGGGTTCAATCCCTGTTTGTGCCCAAATGCCACAACGTGCCCAGCACCGACGATGCTGGAAGACGGTCGGGACGCGGCCGATCACAATCCACAAGCGTGCTCGAAATCGGGAACCTGATAAAAGAAGACTGTTGTTGCCGCGCACCCCGCAATACGCCGGCAAACACAAAACGTCCAATTGTTCTACAAACAAGTTTAAACCTCTGGCCGATCCATCGGCACTGGCACTCCAAGGGCCCGCCCAATGTGGTACCGACGATATGGACACCAGAAAACCCCTCAACCAAAACGAGTCCGTTATCCAGGTGGTGGTAACAAATTCCTGTTTACCAGACTGTAATCAGAGCATCAAACCACTATGCAAGCCCGACTTTACAGTTGGTGAACCCCAAAGGACTCACACAGCTCAAGGCTCACGTCTAGATGACTACCGTGCGGTCACAACCGGAACCAAGCAAAAAATTGGCCAATATCACACTTCAACCCGTCCACGATTAAACCCACAAGCACGTGATTTCGAGGACTAATTCCACCCAACAGTGGGGGAGGTCATGGAGATGTTGACGGGGGAAAGGGTATGACCCCAAACAAGTTACCAACTTCCTCATCTGGATACCCACGAATGCATCCGTGTCAAATTGCCATTGTTTGTGGTGACCACATTTGGCTTCCCAAGGCAAAACATTCTAGAACTAACCGTCTCGGACACGTTGTAGTGGGGGAGAGCATTTTAGAGCCCAAAAGGGTCCCTCAAATGCTACAAACGGGTAAGGCTTTGGTCATTCGTCGCCTTTTGCAACAAGGCACCAAATGTTACAAATGCGCGCAGGCCCACGCTGGACAAATCCAAAGGATAGGTCTCCCCACCACATGGGGCCAACTGTGGGTGGAGACACCCCCTGCTCGAGGCGATGCCGACGTAAAAGGCAGCCTTTAAGCGCTCCGCCTTCCAAACGGCGCCGCAACAAACCGTCCAATCGGACACAACCAACAAACATTTGGCCAATCAAGCTACAAAGGCTTCTCCACCTGCAAGAAACACAAGTCCCGATTTTCGGTTGCACGGCGCGTTTCCACACTGAAGGTTACGCAGGTAACCAAAACGAACAGATTCCGACATACAACCGCACCTCCACCAAAAAGTTCACAATCACCCCCATCTTACTCTGTTCCGACCCCAGAGAAGATACTGAATCACCCTGGAAATGGTGCCTGTACTTTGCACGGCAATTTGCAAAGCACACACCTGAAATCAATATATTCAACACATGGTAGCTTTCTTACCGTGTTCGCACAAGAACAAATAACCAAAAGGGCAGTCCCTAAACCCAAATGGCTTCACATTATGGCATGGAATGCCAATGGCGGAAAAGCAAGACACCCGAATTTCTTGATTTCATGAAACTCATGATGTTCACTCTGATTTAATATCCAAACCCCCTTTCCCGACCTGATGGTAACTTGGAAAGTGCACAACACAAGTCTATAACAGACGGCCCTCAGGTGTGACCAAAACAGGCGCACAGAGGAGGGGGTACTGCATCTTGGTGAATCGGCTCTTTAAACCATTTTCAAATACCAACCCTGCACCCTCACTGACGTGGAGGTACAGCTAAAAAAGTCCGCTTCCCAAATGGCCTCTTCAATCCTTCTGTATATAACCCCTCGTCGGGTACTTCTCCGCGCGTGCCTCGATGACTGAGTCTTGTATCAACCAAGGTCATTGCAGGCGCCTTAATGCGAAACATCCCTCGTGAACTCTAGGGTTTCAAACACAAGAGGTGATGCCCTATGCACACTGTCTGTCCGTACTATTAGTTGCAGTCCCGGACCACCCACTAAACCCAATGGAATCACATGCCAGATGTATTAGATTGCCTTGCTAGTTAACATCAGATCTCTTACGACATTTGGGCCATCCGCCTCACCTCGGATCATGAATCAATTATGATTCGCTGGGCAATGGGTCTTGTTAATCCCCCAAAACCCCAAAAGAATTTTAAAAAGGGCAGACTGGCCCCAAAATTTAAAAGTTTATTGCAGAGGATTCCGCCTCTCGTCACCATTAGAAAACACTATTGAGCTAACAAAGTTTCAAACCATCACAGAGGTAATCCACAGGCGTATTAGCTGCCGTTCCTAATAAAATATCGAGGAAAGGAATTGTACGACCTGCCCCTCGCCTTCCGAAAAGCAATAAAAGGAAAATGCCATTAGGCGCGAGTGAAAAGGAATCGAACCCCGAATTAAAACGCGCATAAATAGGAGCGGGTGCAAAGTTGAAAGAGGACTTGCTGAGCTCGTGGAGAAATGGCACGGCAGCGGTGAATTGTCTTTGGGGACAACTCAATCTGGAGAATGGCAAAGACCTACCGCCGCCCGCACCTGACCTCCCTTCACCGTCAACAACACACTTGCCTGTAGCCCTATTGAAAAAGCAAATGTCATTGCTGACACGCTGGAGGAGACCTTCACCCCAAAACCCAGCAAACGAGTACACACCACAAATTATGAATCATGTAGAACAGTTTTTTGCTGAGAATCCTGAGCCAGTGGAATTTTCCCGGGGGCGACAATGCACATTACCCGAATTTGCCAAAATAGCACGAGCTTTCCCTCTTAACAAAGCACCAGGGCTGGATGGGATAACGGGACAAAATTGTCAAACCCCTTCCAACAAAAGCAGCAAAAGTACAAATAGCAGTCTTCAATGCAGCTCTGTCACTTCAACATTTCCCAAATTCATGGAAAGTGCAAGATAATAACTTTTCTTAAGCCTGGCAAACCACCACGAGATCCGTCCAGCTACAGACCCATTAGCTTGCTCTCAAATCCTGTCAAAAATATTTGAAAAGATTCTCCTGGCTAGACTTCAACGCCATGCTGACGAAACCACGTCCTGCCTCGAGGAAATTTTGGTTTCCGTGCCAAACACTCGTCTGTCCAACAGTTGGCTAGAGTGGTTGAGACCATACGGAGGAATAAATCATTTTTTAAACGTCAAACAGGGGCCGTCTTCCTAGACGTTGCAAAAGCATTCGACCGTGTGTGGCTGAAGGTCTGCTTTTTAAGATGATAAAACTTGAATTTCCAAGATACCTCATCAACCTCAAAAAACAGTTTCTCGCTGGACGATCGTTTTTAGTTCAATGGAAAAAACGCTACTTCCACAAGGCGGCCTATAGCTGCTGGGGTTCCTCAAGGCTCTTGTATTTCTCCATTCTACTTTAATTATTTACCCATGACTTCCGACGCCTCCACGCAATGTAGTTTTCGGATGCTTTGCAGACGATGTTGTTGCGCTAATAATGGGTAAACGTTCTGAACATTGCGTTCGAATTGGCCAACAAGCGGTGGATTTGAAAGGTCGATTTGGTATGATAAATGGCGTAGGGTCTAAATGTGTTCTAGGGCTCTTGCAACAAACTCATTTAAAACATTTACTTATATTAGATCTGATCTAGCTTTAACATTCTTTCTTAAAGTCAACCCACTATAGCTAATATACTTAAAATCAAACCACTATAGCTTGTCAATCACTTGTTTTTACTTACTAATCACATGTTATTGCGAAATCTCAATGATTCAAACTTTTTTCCCGTAAACAAGGTATATCACTAATTACACTGGATTTCACCATCATCTCATCTTAACACAGGGAAGATAGGACAATACGTCATTTTTAGGCCACTGCCAAATCGTATATAAACAGGGCCCCTGACCACACTCGTGGCCAGTTTTCGGGTTACATTCATACTAGTCACTTGTGCGTTGGACCACGATTCAGGCCTACCCTCCCCGTGCTTGGACCACGATCCAGGCACACCCCTCTCGTGCGGGTTTGGGCCACGATTCAGGCACTAACCCCTCCTCGTGCTTTGGACCACGATCCCGGCACTACCCCCTTTTCTCGTCACATTTCCGCCACCCTATAGGTTTGGGCTTGTTAACTTCAGTGTTTTTTTATAAAGGTTCAAAGTCAGCTCGAATAAGGGTATGTTATTTTTTATGTTTATTCACTAGCTATAAACAATGGCTTCACCAAAAGTTGGCTTCACCAATTGTTTAACGTTATCTATTGCATATAAAGGAAAGACAATTCATTGCTTTAAGTTATACTCAACTGCATAATGCAGTTAATGCATTCGTTTATATATTGTAAGCCAATTGGCTACACCTGTTTTCTCAAGGGTCAAGGTATATTATTCTTATTTTTTATCTGAGTGTTTTTTATCATGTATGGTACACAAGGATGTCATTTTTTCCCTTCACCTAGATATTTTCCTTATGCTACACAAAACACATAATTTCGTATCAAGTTGACCCCATTGTCTTTTTTCATGCTCTATGTATCAAAAAGGGGTTTAAATTAAATAAAACGCACTTTCTATTAGCGTAGAGTTCACTTTCTTTCGCGCTACCCAGTAGCCCAAGGTCCCACACCTCCATTTAAAGCCTAAACCTAATCCCCAGTTCCCAACTTTTTCTTACTCAACCCGACATTAAAACGTTGAGTGTGGCACCCTTCTGGTCCATCCATCCCCAAGGAACCCATCCCCAACAAAAAGCTTTAAAACTAGTGCCACACTATTTTCGGGAATTTACCGGCAGATGCATCTTCGTTCGTAATCCAGACGAAAATGTTTTAATGGTCAAGCAGGAATATTATCTAGGTGCCTTACTAAAAACAAAAATCTCAATTCGACCACTTAAGGCTAAGATGCCAAAAGCAACTGGAAAGCTCGCATCGTTTATCCACTTTTTCCTCTGGTGAATGAGTCCTGCTACCAAAATTTCAATTGTACAAATCATGCATACGACCAGCCTCACTAAAGCGTCCCGGTGTGGTCGGACCTGCGCAGAGATTCACATCGAAAAACTTCAACATTTCAAAAAGATAGTGAGAATCCATCCTGGCGTTCCCATTGCCTAGAATGGGCGACGTTCATGCAGACTGCGGTTAGAAATGATGGAGGCCCACCTAGAGGCACTATCATTCCATTTTATGCAGCGTTAAAAGACTCACAACCTTTCATTCGAAACATGCCCAAATTCTGTTCAAGAAAGCGCTCATCCTCACTTCAAGCTCCACCACGGCTAAGAAAGCACGGGTGCAAGTGGCCGCCACAACCTCCCCCCCGTTAGGATCTTAAAACAAACATCATGGGCAAAATGCCCTACCTGTAATTGTTCTATCTTATTGTTAATCCGAAAGAATTCAAATCGCAATATTTCTACTATTAATTTATAAAATTAAAAATACAGCAGCCTGTCAAATTATTCTTATTCGAGAACCACTCCAATATTATGCAACAGACACGTGTTGCAAACTAAAAAAATAACAATAAAATTTTAAATCTCTATAGCTGAAATTTTAGTGCTCTGCACTAGGTTTCGCATTGTAAGGGATGCCTAATTAAAACACAGCATGCACACCCCCCACAAAGAAGGTAACTTTGGCACATCCGTGTCGTCAAAAAATAATAACAAAGTCTTCATATCCCGCTCTGTCGCGTGATTAGCATGAAGTATTCTAGTATAAACTTATTCTTGCTACGAATAAAGGATCGGGTACGTTATCAATACAGTCTAGTGTACCGATAACTTCAGTTCCACAATTTTTTTTAAATTGTAGAATAGAAACAATGGTGGTGTAGAAGAGTTTGTGTGTAATATTTAGGAGGAGATAGCATAACAATAAAACTATTTGCGCTATTCGTTGTTCGTTGTTCCCGCACGAAAAAGGGGCACTATAGAACATACTTTCTCCCACCTTGTAAGGAAAGCACTTCATATATACATCAAACCCTGCAAACCTCAGTCTGATATAGGGAAATGAGCCATGGAATCCTTTTCAAAAATACCTCCTCCAGATTGCATGGATGGAAAATATCAACGATTTCAGAAGCTACGCCGGTTTTTTGGGGATATGGTTTTAGCATTGAAAAAGCTCCAACTGATGTGCTGGAACCTTAGCATGCAATTGTTCACGCCAATGTCTTCCATAGTCATGTTATTGCTTGCGTAATTATCTTCGTCGTACCGACATTTGCAAAATACAGACTTGTACAAATTATGTCAGTACAAGAAAGGATAAGACGAAGAAAACATCGACTCAGACGTGATTGAAAATATATTTTTTAAATTTTATATTAAACATTTCACGTATCGAAATATGAAAATCCTTTTCTTACAAATGTCTATGCTATAGGCTACTGCAGGATTTTTACTAGAGATAGACATTATATAACAATGTTTGAAGCAAAATGAGTTCTCTGACAACACATATTGTGAACAGCTGGACTTCTTTATTTTTTATTAATCTATAAATAATTACGTTTGTGTCATTTCTTTTGTAGCAACAATAATTACTAAATTCATAAAAATGATAAATAACGGTATGATTTGGCATTATGCACTCGAACCTGAAAGCTGCATGCAGCAATCTGTATTTACTGTTTGGAGGGTTTCTATTTTTTATTTGACAGTGTTATATTGCCTTTATGTCTACTATTATATTGTGTCTTAATGTAATGGTATATTAATAGCTAAACAATGTACATGGACATGGTGTAATTGTTGTAATTACAAATGTATGTATAAATACAATTGTATATATATAAATATTAATTTATTTACTAATTATACATTTAGGGACCCACTTTTTGGAACAGTCTATACCTACATATTCTTTATATTTCCCTGTAACAATGATTTTGCTTGTGTAAGATACTCTCAGAATAATATTTTAAACGCTTAAACGCTATGCTTAAAGTAAGTAATTCGGCATTGAAGTGGGAAAGTGTGAAATAAAATATTGAGTGTCAGGTGTCACCCGTTTTGACACATATTTTTTTTTTCAGGAATTCAACTATTTGCATAGCCATAATCGCCATAAAAGTATATCATGTTATATTTTATCCCAAATAGGGGATTATTTTATATCTCATATACAACTAAAAACATATCCACTGGACAATTGTCTTTGCAAACGTTCATTTTCTTAAAAATATATAGCAGGGACCCATTTTTGGAAACTGACTGTACTTTTTTGTTTGAATTACATTTATCCTAATCCTGATTTGCTTTATTTGCGTTCAAGAGTGAAAAATAATGAATAAACATTAATTAGAAGGAAATTTACAGTGATATAGTACGTTTTTCCCGACTCGAGTGACGCGCGCAGCTTTAGGTATTTTATTATTTACAGTGTATCTGTAATATTTATGGCCAAATTCAAGATAGCCATTTTGTTGCCAACATCATTAACTATTATATTGAGCATTTGAATAATCATTTTTGAAAAAACTCTACCTTTGCCATCAAAAGAAGCAGTGCGTATTCTTAAAAAACGCATCTTGAGGGCTATTTGATCATGAAACAGACTGTATTTATGATTTGGACGTATTACAAATACACTATATTAAAACGTGATTAATGGTGAAAAAATGGACATAAAGATGATGTCTTAAGTGCATTTATAAAAAAGTAATTTAATATTTAATTGTCACTGTGCGGACGAAAAAATTGAGCGCGGTCATGTTCATAGCGTCGCGACGCTATGAAGGCGAACGAAATGTTGAGTTAATCAAGCTTAAAATGATAGCTGTGGGTGTTGGGAATCGAATGGTATGCGTGAACCTTTGCCACCCCGTTTAAGCGAATAATTTTTCCTATCGGAACGACTAACACAGATAGACTATGTGGTTGTTAGTAAAGACAAGCACAGGAGGCTGAAGGATGTAAAAGTCATCCCAAGTGTAGGACTAGATGGGGATCATAAGCTATTAGTAGCAGATATCCAAATAGAGGAAATTGGATTGGAAATTGGTATGGAAATTAAGTGAGACGTCAGTCAGAGAAGAATTTATCAACAGAGGGTTAGAAAAGAGATTCCAAAGGGAGAGATCCAAGGAGTGGAGGAAGCAAGAATGGGAGGCATTTACGAGAGCACTGGTGGAGGCAACGAGAAGACGTGTGGAAGAACAAGTGGGATAAGAAAAGAGATGGTAACAAGTTGGTGGAACGACAAAGTAAAGGAGAAAGTACACCTGAAAAATAGAACATGGAGGGAATACATGAAAGACAGAACAGAAGAAAAGAGAGAAGCTTACAAAAACGCAAAGAGGGAAGCACAAAGAACGGTTAAAGAAGAGAAAGCAGAAGATTGGAAGAAGTTTGCTAAGAAACTGGAGAAAGACGCAGAAGGAAACAAGAAGATGCTGTATGGCATAGTGAAGTGTAAGAGGAAGGAAAGAGGGGGACAAAGGTTCCTAACGGATGACTCGGAGAGACTCATTACAGATGCAGATGAGACCACGGAAAAGTATTTCGATCAATTGTTGAATGCGGGAGCAGAAGCAGAAGACAGAGATGTAGAGTTGGAAGGGGTGAAGGAAGAAGCAGATGAGAATGGACCGACATGGCAAGAAGTGGATGTGCCATTAAAAGGATATAAATGGGAAA
>JAMZAV010008909.1:0-39375 GCA_024449915.1 Sweltsa coloradensis | reverse complement strand
ATTTTGATTGAGGGTGGTTCAAACACTGAGCTCTATATACTAACGTGGAGGGCCTTTACCGGGAAAACATTGAGATGTGAAGTTGGCGGAAGTTTGCCGTCCGCCATTTTTTCTTAGGTCCCTAATCAGCGGCAGTTCCAAAAGAACTAAACATAATAGATTCGTTCACCGTGTCACTGGCCTGTGTTTATCAGTTAATTTAGTGTAACACTGCGTAGCCCTAAACACTATTCCTAGGCATCCTGAGTGTCCCTTTTGTAATGTAGGTCAAACTAGTAAAAATAACTAAAAATTTAGCTACCACAAAACCGCCATCTTGACGTTAAGATTTACATCTAGACGGCGGTGCAATCGCAATGCAATCGCAATAAAATCGAGGACGTCGATAATAGGCCCATCGGGCTAGGCCTTGTAGACCCATTGCTTTTAGGCCCAGTAGGCTTAAAGGGTTTTACAGTATAGCATGCGCCCTCCACGTAAGTATATAGAGATCAGGGGTTCTAATGGCTTATCAAGTCAAGACGAGGTGACGCTTGTCATTTGTATTTCATCATGTAATTGTAGTATTAATAAAAAAGTTCATTCCCCGTACTCGTGTGATAAATAATTCCCAGAAGTGACATGAGGGACACGAATTAAAATAGGTCATGTGCCCAGAACGTGAAGAAGAAACCAGCCACCAATGCGAGAAACGGGAATGTAGGCCTACGCCGAAATGAACGGAGTAAAAATGGCGTGGTATAAGCCAAGCCAAATCGTACGAATACTACGAGTCTAGCCGTGCGTTCGAAATGATGTGAAATACGTAAGCAGGGATAACAGAGACCAAGGGACACTAAATATGCAAGTAGAGACATCAGAGACACTAAGGACACAAGAAGATACGGGACATTAGAAAAATTAGAAGATTTATCGTGAAGAACCTGTGTATAATTCATACACGACCGCCACCGGTCAGCCCCGTGTTTACCGAGAGAAAAACCGTTAGCTCAATACAAGGTTGGTTTACCACTGCAAGTAAACTTTTAAAATTGTAAATATTATTTACTGTATTGTATTTTCTATTTCATAATTAAATTCTGTTAATTTAAAACCGTGTTATCGTCGCTTGAAACTTGTCTCCTAGCATCATCTTCCAACTAGGCCTATAGCCTAGATCACCACCATCGCCCAGGGGCGCCGATTATGTGGGTGCTCAGGGGCTGAAGCACCCTCAGATTGTTTGGAGGGCGCACCCCTCAAAACAATAAAAAATAATAAAAATAAAATAAAAGTTAGGCCTATAACTATCTAAGTTTTGAGGTATTAAAAAAAAATGTTTCTATTTTTCACTTGGAAGCAACCAAAGTGATTAAAACAATGTTTTTGCATTTTGAAATATTTTTGCAGCTTTAATCGTAATCACAATTGAAGTAACGAAACAATATCCACTGTTTCTTGCAGTCAGCTACAAACACGTGAGGGGGCGGGGGGTCTTTTTATCGCATTGTGATTGTTAATTGTTCTTATGAGGACACATGCCCTTCTCCACTTCCATATGCACTCGAACCGGAATCCCCACCAAAAGAGTGGCCATGCTCGACAATCGACAGTGCTCGCGCTGAGAAGTGATGAATCGGCCTTGTGATTCTGCGTTGATTCGCGGGTGTTCGCACTGTCCATACTACTGATATTGCTATATTTCCTATTAAAAATATCGATCTTTGGTTGGTTATCGCTCACTCGTCGATTACGTCGGGGCCTGCAGGGTTGGCTTGGTCGCTTTGATTTAAAGTCCCCCACTGAAAATCAGTTATATAACTGAGTGGGTAGACTCTAAATAAAAATTTATTTATTATTTATTTATTAATGCTGTATGCTAGAGTTAGTCAAACGTCAAACTCACTTGTGACAGATCATGCAACATGTCACTGGATGGAATGTGTCCTGAGAGGCCGGATGTGTGTGACGATCCTTGGGTGGCCCAGAGGGTGCAAGCTCGAGGGGGAAAGTTGGCGCCAACACATGTGTGTAGGGCACGCCAGTCTTTTGCGAGCAGCCTCCAGGTTACGACCTGTAGTGCTTCCATAGTCCTATTATTATTTGTATTGTGTAGTGAGACTTTGTAGTCTAATAAATTCATATTATCTCCGGATAATTGAGTCTAGTAATTATATTAACCCTTTTTTTATCCCCCGCCAGGCGTGTGAGAGGGTATATTTGGGCCCCACGTTGGGCGCCAAAAAACTGAGTGGGTAGACTCTAAATACAATTATTTTAATTTAATTTAAAGTGAGAAGCAAAAATGGCGGACGCAATGTAACATTCAGGCATACACAACATTAATTCTACAGAATAAAAATCGCTACATTTGTAATTTTTGGAAGTGCCAACTCAATTTAAAAACACTAAATTTCGCTAATTATCAAATATCGTAAACAAAAGAGGACAAAATGGCGGAAGATTCTGAATAAGAAGAATAGTGATGTTAAGAGGAGAGGATAATTACCATTCATGGTCCATAATGACAGAAGCTGAATTAGTCAACAGGAACTGCTGGAACGCGGTGGAGCCAGGTTTTGAAGATTTACAAGTGGGACAATTGAATGATGAGCAAGCGCGCATCAACAGAAAAGCTCGTGCTTTTATTTTTCCCGTGGTGAAAGACTCAATTCTTGAAGACATTGGTGACATTTCACTAGCCAGTGAGATTTGGATGACATTGGGGAATTTATACAACACTTTTACGGTTATACACTGTGTGATAACTTTGAAAGAAATGCTAAGTATAAAGAAAACTCCGGATCTACCTATGAATGAATACTTGTCTAAAATTCAAAACTTAAACAGGAAGCTTATAAGAGGAGGCATAAACTTTACAGACTTTTGTTTAGCAATGATAAGCTAGCCGGGTTACCGTTTGATGAACACGATGGGGTGGTTCGCAGTTTAGAGGACAATCAAGATGTAAACCCCAGTTTAAGTAAAAAGTAAGTTTCTGACTGAGAAAGAAGGAATAAAAAGAGTTGAAGGAATAAAGAAAGAAGATGAAGTACAAGCTAATTTTGTAGCAAGAAAGCAGTTCAATCGAGACACAAGACAAGAGACGCAGAAGAGATGGGAAAGAACTTCAGATAATCGAGACATCAAGAATAGACATTTCAGCAAAAAACAAGTGAAACCAAATGAAGAGAAAACATACAAGTGCTACAATTGTGGTCAAGCGGGACATGTGTCAAAGTACTGTAGAAATTGGATAAAATGTAACAATTGTGGAAGATGGGGACATCTAGCTAGGGACTGCAATGCAACTACAAAAGACATTCAGCATCGAGATAATAACGCGGGGAACAATAATGCCAGGGCTTCAATGGGAGAAGTGGCAGATATAAAGGAAAAAAATGATATGCATGAAAACAAGTATAGGGGCACTAAGAAAGTAACTGGTACCTTGATTCATGTGCATCTCATCACATGAAAATCATTATAGAGAGTTATTTGTTGAAATAAATGAGAAAATAGATGGTAATGACGAGATTGGTGACAATAGTAAGCTAGGAAATCAAAGGGATAGGAACTGTAGTAGTGAAAATGGAAATGGGATGGGGGTGGGAAATTCGTTTTCAAAAGTTTTGTATGTGACTAATTTGGGAACAAAACTTGTTTTCAGTAGGAAAAACTAATTAGCAGGGATTCATGTTAGGATTTCAAAAGACAAGGCAAATGTATGGGACAAAAAATAGATGAAATAGTATTTTACTGCTATAAGAGGTAGTAATGATGTGTATATAATTCAAACTGAAAACATGGTCAAAGTAAATGACGTTGAGTGTAATTTAGAAGTAAAGGGAGAAAAATGTACAGTAAATGTATAGCTTTAAAATGTGCTAAGCTGTAAAAGTTAGCATGAGAGATTTGGACATGTACATCGGGAAGCAGTTTAAAATTCCCCATACTTTAAGTGAAACGAGAGAAGATCGATTTTCCCAAATGTTAATAAAAATAAGTCCAACATAAAAGGGGGGATTTTAATATGCTTTAATTTTATTAAGCTGAAGTGCCAGCAACATTAACAAATTTCAGGCAAATGCTGAAAAATTGCATGAAAGGGAAATCAGGTTTTTCAATCCGATAATGGAAAGGGTATATGAATAAAAAAACTTCAGGGACAATTGCAGAAAACGGGTATTTAGCACAGAAGGTCGGGTTCCATATGCCCTCAAAGAATGGATAAGCAGAGAGAAAAAATCGTACAATATTTGATACTGTGAGATGTATGATGTTTCAATCGGGTGTTCCGAATGAATTTTGGGGAGAAGCTGTAATGACAGCTGTGTATGTGAGAAATAGAGTGCCATCAGCAGCGATAGGTTTTCAAATACCTTATGAATTGTGGTAAGCAAAGATACTTGATGAAGAGGCAGTTGGGAAAATCAAAGTGTTTGGTTTTAATTGGCATGGGCGAATAGAGAAAATGCTGGTAAACTCGAATCTAGAGCAGAAGAATGTGTAATGATGGGTTACGAGCCAGGAACTAAAGATGGTTACAGATAATGGAGCTTAGAAAGAAATATAATGATTGACAGGAGTGTTATAATAATAATATCTTTCCCTATTTCCAACTAAGTCGGGTAGGGGGTGGGAGGGTCCCACCACATTCTTGGCTCCACGGGGTTATCGAAGCCGGCTAGCCATGCCTGACGCTTCTCCCACATCATATTTTTCTTCCTCTGCGTCATCAACTTCACTTTCTTCCTCTCCTCTGTCTTCTTCCTCAGGGACCTCCACCAGTTTGTTCCATGTTTTTCGTTCTTCCCAACATTTTTCTTGGTTAATCCTTTCCCAAGCTGCATTTCTCTTTTTCAAATCCATTGCTATAACTTCTTCCCATCTCAGTCTGGGCCTCCCTCTTTTTCTCTGTTTGTTTCCTGCATCTTCTTCATACTGTATCTTAGGGATCCTGTCCTTCTGCATCCTCTTCATATGTCCAAACCACCTCAGCCTTTCTTTCCCTAGCTTAAAGTTTAAACTCTCTACTCCTAGCTCTTTCCTTATCTTCGTGCTCCTCATCTTATCAATCTTTGTAACTCCCATTACACTCCTTAAAAATTTCATTTCTGCAGCTTGAATTTGCCTTTCTTCTTTACCCCCAACTGGCCATGTCACTGCACCATATGTGAGTACCGGTACAAAATATGCTTTGTATATTAAAAGTTTGCATCTCCTTGGCACTTCTTTTTTCCAAAGCAGTTTCCTCACTAACTGGAAGAAACTCTCAGCGATACCAGTACGCCTTGCAATCTCCGCGTCTATTTTTCCATCGTCGGAGATTATGCTGCCCAGGTATTTAAACATATGTGTCTCTACTAGTTCTTCCCCTCGAAGTACAATCTTTTTCCTATTCCCAGATTTCTTACTTTTCCCCATAACCATCACTTCACTCTTGTCAATGCTTATCTTAGTCCAAATTCTTCTGTACGTTCATTCCATTTCTCCACTTTCTTCTGTACCTCTTCCATGACTTCCCCCATATGAGTATATCGTCAGCATATATTAAGGTTCTAGACGACTCTGGCCCACCCCTCTCCACTTTCCTCAATATCTCGTCGAGTACTATATTGAAGAGCATCGGTGACAGTACACTCCCTTGTCTAAGACCTGTCTTGACTTCAAACCAATCCGTTCTGCCATCCTTAGTTTCACGCAACTCACATTCTTCACATACATACTCTGTACTCTTTCCACCAATCTGTTATCAATCTTCTTTTTTCGGAGGCATTCCCAAACTCTCTCTCTGGGCATCCTGTCATAGGCCTTTGTAAGATCCAGAAAAAACCATCCATACCTCCTCCCCCTTTTCCCTTTCTCTTTCCATGAGCTGTCTTATTGAGAAAATCAAGTCCACGGTTGACCGTCCACTTCTGAAACCATGTAGCTCCTCCCTCAAGCCTCTTTCCACCTTTTCTTTCATTCTCTTTTCTAGCACTTTTTCATACAACTTGGCACATTGGCAAAGTAGAGTGACACCTCTATAATTACTACACTGTTTGTTGTCACCTTTTTTAAATATTGGTACTATAATACCCTTTTCCCAATCCTTTGGAATCTTTTATCTCTCCAAGCTGCAGTCAACACTCTGAAAATCCAGTACTCCCCGTCTTTTCCTGCTGCTTTAATCATGTCTACAACTACTTCATCTACCCCGGGTGCCTTCCCGTTTTTCATTTCCTTCAGTGCCAATTTAACTTCCGCTTCTGAGAGCTCTTCTTCCTCATCTTCTACTTCGTCTTCTCCTGCTTCACTAGGGCTATCTTCGGTAATACTTTTGTGCGCTGGTCTTCCATTCCTTAAACCTTTAACAAACTCTGAAAATATTTTTTCCATAACTCTTTCTTCTCCTGCGAGTCGTTTGTGACGGTTCCGTTTTCTTTTCGTAGGAAATGTGATTCTAAAACTCTCCCCCTTTTCTCCTTGATAATGTTGTACAACAATTTTTTATTTCCTTGAAAATCTTCCTCCAATTTCTCTCCGAACTCCACCATACTCTTTTCTTTTTCTCTAGTCACTATTTGCTTTACCGTTTGTTTCGCCCTCCCATATTTTATGACATTTTCCTCTGTATAATTCTTGATCTTCTCTTTCCACGCCAGTCTCTTATCGCGCACAGCTTCTTTGACTGTTTCATTCCACCACGGTGTTTCCTTCTCTTTTCTTCTCCCCGTTGCTCTTCCGCATACTTCCTCTGCACTAGTTACAAAGGCAGCCTTAAATCCTTGCCATTCTTCTTCGATTCCCTGAATGTCTCCACATGGCAACATTTCTCGTATCTTTTGCCTAAACTTTTCTCGTTTCTTCTTTTCTTTGTATCTTCCACACCTAATTCGCGTCTTTCTTTGATCTTCTATTATTCATTACATTTTTACCTTCATAGATTTTAGCTACCAGCAATCTGTGGTCGCTATCCAATGCTACTGATGGTACAACCCACACATCTTCTAACCTCTTTTCTATTCCTTTCCCCACACAAATATAATCTATAATGGTTTCGTGCCTTGTATCCTCGTCTCCATATCCATATCTTGTTATCTTATGCTTGCACCTCTTCTTTTCAAACCAGCTATTTCCTACTTTCAAAGAGTTTCGTGCACACAATTCTAACTTTTTTATTCCATCTGCTTTCCCTCTTCCCCAGCCAGTGGCCCCAATACTTTTTCATAACCCTTTCTTCATCTCCAACCTGGATTGAAATCACCCATAACGAAAAAAGCCTTTTCCCTTAAATGAAATTTTTAAATTTTCCCGAACTTGCCCTTCCCTCAGTAGGTTTTCCCCCCGGTTTGGGGTGATACACTTGTATGCATTCACATGTTCTTGATCTATTACCATTTCCCTTGTAAAATTTCTGTCATTTATAGCTTGCCTACATATTTTCTTTATTTTTTGGGGCGGGCAATGAATCCCCCCCTTTTTTCCTTTCTGTGCCTCCTGACCAATCAATTGTACCCCCCTCGTAAACCCTTTTCCCCTTTCCCCACCCATTTTGCTCACTTAGTCCAGAATTTAAAATTTTACGTTCAATCTTGTACGATTAACTCTAAATTAAATTAAAAAATGTTTTTCCTTTAAAGTAGTAAAAATAAAAAGGAGAGGAACTTGAGTTTTATGATGAAATCGAGTTACCCAATGAAATAATAGTGAAGAAATAGATATGGAAACCAGGGGGAGAACCGAATTAGAACTAGAAAAGAAGAAATGGGAGAGAGTAGTATAGACTCAGTTGAAACACCTAATTTTGAACAATTGGCAAAAATTTTTGCGTAGATAGGTAGAGAGAGGAAACAAAAAGTTTGCGTTGTTGCAACAAATCATTTGACAGGGTAATGTTTGAAAGTTAAAACCCGGGAAAAACAATAGCAAAAGGCAATGTGGGGGCCAGATGAAAAGGATTGGAAATGCCAAATTTTGCGTAAATTTAAATCAAAACAATGGAGGGATGGTTTTTAATAGTGAAAAAATAATAGGGAAAAACACAGAGGGAAAACCAAAAGAATAAGAACTAAAAATGAAAAAATAGGAGAGAGTAGATATAGATCAGTTGAAACACCCTGAGTTGGAAAAATTAGGAAGAAGATTTGCGTGATCGGGGTAAGGAGGAGGAAAAAAACGGTTTGCGGGGCAACAAAAATTGAAAGGGGTATTTTGTAATAAACGGAAAAATTAGAAGCATGTGGGCAGATGAAAAGGATTTAAAGCAAATTTCTGTCAATTTTAAATGAACAATTGAGAGGGTATTTTTTGTAAATTAGTATGATGGGAATTGGGGGATTTTTAATAAAAATTTTTAAACCAGTCAGACAGTTTTAAATAGTGGAATTTGTAGAAGCAAAAGATGAGAAGACTTTGACTAAATTAAGGGGAAGGGAGCTTTAAAGATTTGTATATAAACAACAAACCAGACTCACATTTGCCAGAAGGGTAGTTAGTAAAAAGAAAAGTTTTCAATGATTGGAAAGGAAAACACATAAAAGTAATAAAAGGAAAATAATTTGAAAAATTAAAAACAAAAAAAAAATTGGTGGGGGGGGGAGCAAAACCAAAACCAGGAAAAAAAAAAGGTTTGTCTTTCTACGGGGGACCCGCCCTTTATTAAAAGAATTTGGGGCAAAATCCTAGGAAGTATAAATGCATGAGAATCCAAAAATTTTTTGGGTTAAAATATTTTACGAGTTCAAAAAAAACTATTTGGAAGGGGCAAGCATGATTAATTTTTGTCCACATTTTTTTTTTTTTTTTTTTTTTTTTTTTGTATTTTTTGTTTTTGAAACACGTTTCGGCAAACGATACTCCAATTAGATGGGGAAATTTTAGGGGCCTTCAAATCTGAAGAAATATCTGCAGTTTTTGAGCGCAATAAAAATTATTTCATTTAAAAAATAATTAAAATTTTTTTTGTTTAAAAAAAATTTTATTGAAAAAACCTCTGTTTTCCCCATTTTTTATTTTTAAAATTTTTTATTTAATTTAATTTAATTTAAAAAAAATTATTTGTTGAAACAAAAAACAAAAATAAAACTGAGTAAAAATTTTCCCATCCCCCCGGGGGGTTTTCTTTTCCCTAGAAAATTCCCGAGAAAGGGAAAGGGAAAAAATTAAGAAAAAAGGGAACCCCAAAGGGGAAACAAGGGAAAGAGGGGAAAGGGAAAAAGGGAAAAAGGGGGAAGAAAAGGAAAAAGAAATCTTTTAAAAAAAAATAAAAAAAAATACGGATTTTTGTGATAAAACTTTGATTTTATTTTTTAAAAAATGTCACAAAAGGGGGGGGCGTGTTAGTTTTTTATTGTTGTATTTGTTTTGTAACATTAATTTGTGATGTGCGTAGTAAGACAAAAAAATAATTGTAATTTGTTATTTTAAATTTTTAAAGTATTTGTATTTTTTTTTTTGGTATTTACTATTTCCGGCATCTTGAGATCGTGTGTGGTTTCTAATGGCTGACAAGCAAGACGGGGTGAAGTTTGGGCTTTTGTATTTCATATGAAATTGTAGTTTTTCTCGTACCGGTGATAAATAATTCCAGAAGTGACATGGGGGTTAGAATTAAAATAAAAGCATTTTTAATTTAACATTAAAGTATAATGCCAAAAATACTGAATACTGAAATCACTAAAAATGTGAAGGGAGCGTGTGGAGTGTTGTGAAATTTTTTGTGCGGACATCATGAGGTAGAGTCCGTTTCAATCCCCATCAATCTATCTTTATTTTAAATTGAATTTTAGTATATGAACTAAACTAGGAAAACGTTTAAGTCCCCCCGCGTTTTTGGAGAGCGTAAAGGTGCATTGAGCTGCCATGTGTTTAGCGGATTTTCTGTTGTTCTGTAAAAAAAATCTTTACTTAGTAGAAGATTTTTTTAATTTAAAATTAAATTAAATTAAAAAAAACTGAATTTTTTTTAATCATCGAATTTTTTAAAAAAAAAAAAAAAATCGAAAATTGCAATTTTATAAGAAATAATTATTCGATGCGTTTAAAATTTTACACGAAATATTAATTCATGAAATTAAGGGTTTTGGAAAAAATTATCACATGGAAAAGCATGTACTAGGGGTTAAAGTCAAAAAATGTTTTAAAAAAGAAAAACCCCGTCAAAAAATTTTATTTCATGGAAAAAATTTTTGATTTCGCTAAATTTCACACGAATATCTAAATTCATAAAATTTAGTTTTGTAAAAAAAAAAAAAAACATTACAACGGATAAAAGATGAGGTGTTTTTAAATCGAAACTTTTTTTAAAAATCGAAAAAAATCGTTAAAAATTTCGTTTTTTTTTGAGAAAAACTTTCCCGTTTGCGCTCAAAAACGTGGCAGTTTAAATTCAGAGATTTCGAAGGCCTCCATAAAATTTATTCAATCGGAGTATCGGTTTAGCCGGAATCGTGTTAACAGAACACAAAAATACAAAAAGAAAAAAAAAAAAAAAATTTCCCGGGTTTTTTTTCCAGTGTGTGAAATGGGAAATTTTGCTACGCCCTCCAATAACAACCTTTAAAAGGATCGCACCCAACAAAAAAGGATTTTAAAATTGAAAGGTAGAATATTATTTGAGGGGGTTTTTTTGCAAAAAAAGCCAATGTCCAAAAATACGATTTCGAGCCCATACCACAAAAAAATTTGTATTTTCACTGGGAATAATACTAAAAAAAAGTTTTGGGAAAAAAAACCCATGTCACCGTTTAAACTTTAAAAACAACAGATTTTCACAAAAACAACCCAAGTCCATTTTTTTTTTTTAATTTTTTTTTTAGCATTAAAAAGGGGGTTTAAATAGGTGAAGCTATCCAGCTGTTATGTTGGAACTATAGATAATCATATATAAATCGTATTGAACTTTTTGGAAAATAACCCAACAAAAATGTATAATTTTAAAAATATTTTACAAAAAAACCCCCCAAGTCCAAATGTTTTATTTTTTTTTTTTTCTTTCTGGGAAGTACTATGGCAAAATGCATAGCAAAATAAAAAAATTATCAAGAACACAGTTAAAACCAAAAATTAGAAATTATACAACTTTTCGGTGGTAGAAATTTAATTTTTCTCCTGCAAAATGGCTTTTAGGACATAGGCTGTTTTTTTAAATCAACCCTCAATTGGTATTAGTATTTTTGTAGTAATTATTTTTTAAAATAATTAAAAATGAGCTTGGCCCTAATTCCAACTAGATGTAAATATAAAATATTTTTTGGGGGGAAGTAGAGTTAAAAAGATGTTCGTACAGATTGATTTACAAACTTCTTTTAATATTTAAAACAATCCAGAAAAAAAAAACCATCCCCATGGGGGGTTTGAACTCGAGTCTCCCCCTTTCCGGGGGGGACGCCTTTGCCCCTAGACCACCCAGACGGTAACTCTTCTTTTTTTCATCTGTGAGAAACTTTTTGTATCTGGATGTTTTTAAAAAAAATTTTTAAACCCAAAATTTGAAAAAATATTTTCAAAGGGGGTGAATCCCAAGTTTTAAAATTTATAAACCTTGTATTTTGGGGGGTACCCATTTGTTTTATAAAACCCTTTATTGTTGTTAGTTTTGGGTGTGTATTTTGTTGTCGTTGGTAACCCCAAGATGTCTGGGTTTAAATAGAAATAAAATGCTTTATTATAAAAATGTTTTACGTTTTTATTTATCGACGTAGTTATTTTATTCAAAAGGGTTTTTTCAAAATTTTGGCCCGTGACAGGACCCTGAATATAACAAGATGGAAAATTGATACGTTAGAGGCCAGTTTGTTTTGCAGTGTACGCGATCTTGAAGCCCAGCTGCAAGGTGGACGTAACCATTTTTTCTTTGGGGAACTTGTATCTGTTGGAAGACAAAGTTTTTACCCTTTTAAAACAATGGACGTGCAGATATTAGTCTTCTTCAAAATATAAGCATCAAGGAGACTTTTAAAGGAATTGAAAAAGTGGAGCACGCCGAGATAAATACCTCGAGTGAAGTTTTATTTTTGGGGGACAGCTAATACTGTTTGATGAGGTGTACGGGGAATGTCTTGCGCTACAATGATAATATTTGATAGAGGTGTACGGTGTCGACGTCTTGTGCAAACCCATAATACTGTTGATAGAGGGTCGGTGGACTGTCTGGCTACAACGATAATACTGTTTTATAGAGGTGTACGGGGACTGTCTTTCGCTTCAACCCATAAAATGTTTTATAGAGGTGTTTAGTGGACTGTCTTGCTGTACTGGTAATACTTTGATAGAGGTGTAGGGGGGGGGTTCTTGCTGCTATGGCCTAATACTGTTTTATAGAGGTTTACGGGGGACTGTTTGCTGTATGGCCCAAAACGTTTGAAGAGGTGTACGGTGGGACTGTTTTCTGCTACTGCCTAAAACTGTTTTTATAGAGGGTACGGTGGGGACTGTCTTGCTGCTACAAACCCATAATATGTTTTTATAGGGTGTACGTTCGATTTTCTTTCTGTAAAAATGAAATACTGTTTTATAGAGGGTACGGTGGACTGTCTTCCCACAACCATAAAAACTGTTTGAAAAGCTGTACGGTGGCTGTTTGCTGTAAACCCATATACGTTTTAAAAGAGGTGACGGTGGATGTCTTGTGCACGGCCTAATACTGTTTGATAGAGGGGTCGGTGTCGACTGTCTGGTGCACAACTGATAAACTGTCGAAGAGGTGACGGGGGACGTCTGCAGTCGCAAGATAAACAGTTTGATAAGGTGTACGGGGTCGACTGTTTGGTGGTGGGGAGACGTTTCGTATGGTGAAATACCTTTTGCGAGAGTATTGGGGGGTACCCCGGGTTTGAATAATATGAAGAAATGTTAACAATTTTATGGATTGCGAAGCAGAATAATTTTTAAGACCCCAAATGTACATCACAGAAGATGGCGAGAGTATCCCTTGAAACTTGTCATGTTTCGTCAAGAGTTTGATAACGTTATAGAGAGGGCAATTATATCCAAAAGCCTTCTAGAAGTCAATCGTACAAATTTTGGGGTAGAAGCTGCCAACAGTTTTTTATTTTAAGGCAATACTTCTTCATCTACCTATCAATGTTGGCAAAGTCTACTTTGAGTAGAAGTACCAAAAGGGTACCAAAAACCCAAATCTGGTACCATTTATTAAAATATTCAATTGCTCGTAAAATAAAACATGCAAAAATTTTTGAAAAAAATCACAAATCGTAATCGTATCTAGGTTTAATAAGTGTAAACCTACTTTGGCCTACGTGTATTTTCTAGGGCTTTAGTGCCACTTTTATCCAATTTTGTTGCGTAATTTTTGTACCTAAATTTGTACATCAATATATCTCCTGATGGAAAGATTTGGGATAGTAATTTTTTACCAAAATCGTCTTTGTCTATGTAGAACACGCTTGCCAAATGGGGCCCAGTTTCAACATACCAATGGGACGGTTTTTAATTGTTTACTGAGACAATGCGCAAACTAGATTTCTGTCGCGCTAATCCCCTGCGGGTGCCGCCAGCATCAACCCGCGACGCTGATTGGCTCTCGGCCTTGGTCGCCTAGCCTCCCTCCGCGGTCCACTCTACTCAGTTGTAAACGTAAATAATCATTGCCATTAGCAGTGTTTTTTTTTTTTATGGAAGGGTTCATTGCTGACAGTAGATCTTGTTAAAAAACCAGCTATAGTTATGTGATATACCTGCACTACGTCTACGTGATTTGAAGGTATGTTACACTTACATCTTAGTTCCATAATACTGTAAGCCCTACGCTCATGTGCTGTGTTAAAAACATGGAACAAACTCTCATTGTTTCAAAGTAAGGCCTAATATAAGCAGTGCGCGGAGTAGTGTGTTGGTTGGTTACGGGAAAATGCTCAGCAAACGCCGCTAGTAGGACAAGAGTGGCAAAATTACGCTTCAAGGTTATTTTCCAAAATTAAAAAAAAATTTGTGGGAAGCCTGCCCAGGGTGCAATTCATCCCCTCTTCAGGTGTCTAACAAGGTATGTTGTGGAATATGACAATTGTGAAGGGGTGTCCGAGGGCTGATTAAGAGGACTCAACCCCTTGCATTCGCATTAACGACTGAGGAAAACCTCGGAAAAACCCAAATCAGTCAGGATTGCCGGTCTCGACGGGATTTGAAACGGAACCTCGCGAATTTGAGTCGCGCGCTTAACTCTTTAGGCTCGGTGTTACCGATGTTGCCCACCAACTTGCTGATTTTATGGTACTTTAATGCATGGTGGGATAGCATCAATAACCACCTTTCTACGGAAATACAGACTTCCCTGAATACTACAGTTTTACCCAAAACTTGTGACTTTGTCTGGCAGAGATTTTATGGCCCAAATAAAAATTTAGCAAAGTGTAAAAAATGATAAAAACGGCAGTTTTTATGAATGTCCCGGAAATTTTTGGTTCATTCATAACTAGAGATAGAATTGAGATAAAATTAAAAACAAAAATGTAACCAAAGAAGAGAAAATCTGATTTTAGAAATATTGACTCCGAAAATTTGTCACCGCTAGTTCGAATTTACAACCATTCCAAAATTTAGCAAAATTTTGAAAATTTGACCAAATCCAAAAAAAAATATATGAAAAATTTTTAAAAAAAAACAAGGAATTTTTATGAAATAATTAATTTGAGAAAAAATTAAACTTTAAATTTTGTGCAGGAAAGGGGTTAACGCTGGAACCAACACTGTTGGTGCTTTGTAACTATCAACATCGAACAGAAACTTTGGTGTTCTTTCCAGGCCCCCAGAGTTTTTTACACGTAACGTCGATCGATAACACTAAACCAAGTCCATAAAGTCACCCCTTTTTCACATTTTCCGGGCGTGTTCATGATAATTGATAATGCATGTAATTGAGATTTATGAGTAGTCTTTTCATTAGGCCTAATCATGCAGTAGATGTTCAATTTAAAACAAAAAATTTGTTAATTATTTTACAGCATTATAGATAGTCAATTTTTCTTTTAGGCTGGTTTGAGCTTGTGTTATGATTGCATAGTTGGTTTTCTGACAGTTACTCTTGAGCCCTTGTCTTATCTCTGTCGTTCGAAAAGTGGCGATTTACAGACCCCTTTCAAAACAAAAAAAAGAGATATTTGTAAATGTTTTAAAAAGACAGAGAAAAAGTCAACTATGCGAAATACGTAGTCGCGTTTGCTCGCATAAATATGGAATATATAAAGGGTTTCATAATACAATTGGCATATATCGTATTACTCCAACAAGTACGGCACTCCCTTGGCATATTAAAAGATGTCACTACCAAACTATGATATGGAACACTATCAAGAAACCCGAGTACTTTTACTGCTGAGGGTATTTTTTTATTACAGTATAAGTTATTTTTAACAAGTATGTGCTATAATATTCTAATTTACCCCCAATAGGAACACCAAAAATATAACCCCCGCAAATTTGTGTAGAACATTTACTGGGGTGCGATATCACTCCTATTCTAATGACCACGGATGCTATTCAGTTGGATGTGCTGAAGTTATTTCTTGTAGCTACAAAATTGGTTGCTCAACTAATAGGTGTGGGGTGTAAAAAAAACAGGGATGCCATGCACTGATGCATGCAAGTGTTTTGAAAATAGAACGAGGATGTTCGAATAAAAATGCAGGCATGATAAGAATTTGGATCTTTTACATTACATTTACATGCATTACATGCAACCGACACGATCGAAATAGGATAACAAAAAATAAATTCTACAATAAATGTAAAATAAAAAATTTAAATATAATTTAATACTACCCACTATAAATGGTTCGTGAAAATTAACAGAAAACGCACCAAGAGTTTTATTTATGTTTTAATATATTACACTATAATATACAATACTTTTTTTCAATATTTTTAAAATGTAGTCACATAACTAAATAAATGTAATTTTTATACTGTGGTGAACTAAATTTATTTCAACTCTTTCCAGGGGGTCTAGCCTCGACGAACTTTTCGGAATCGGAAAGTACTTTTCGACAGTTCGTCGAGGCTAGGCATCCAGAAATGGACGATTCAGATTGATCGGCGCACGTAATGTGTTGGGGTTAAATGGTTTGTTTGTCTACAACTCACTTCTTGGTATCTCACATGAATTAGTTTTCACGCATTCAACTATAATAAAACAGAATGACACAGACTTCAAAGCAGTATAATGCACAAAAAAAGCGAATAATTCTATATTTCAAACAAAGTTAAAATTTGAACCAAAAACCTAAGACAAGGTGTTAATACTCTTAGCGTGAGACTGTCAGGGTATGGGCAGGTGGCTGGTTTAGATCTTAATTCTGATGAGATGAGAGATGAGGAAGATATCATTATTTTTTACTTGATATTTTAAAAAACATTTTAAAAAAAAACAAAATTGTAGATAGTAAAACAAACAAAAGGGGGATTTCTCGATTTCCAAAAAGTTGAAGTTTTGAAAGGGGAAGGATCCATTTTTGGTTTCGCCAACACTGTTTTTGAATTCAGCATGATCGAATTAGTTAAAAACAGCAATTTTTTAAATTTCTTCTACGATAGTAAAACAAAATTAAAAAATGATTTCTAGATTTTCCAAAATTTTGTGTTTTGAAGGTGAAGAGTCATTTCAGGTTTTGCTTTCATTGTGTTTTGAATCAGCATGGTCGAATTAGTTAAAACAGCATATTTTTTAATTTCTTTTACGATAGAAAAAACAAATAAAAAAAAGGATTTCTTAATTCCAAAAATTTTGAGTTTTGAAACGTGAAGGAGCCATTTTTGGTTTTGCCAACATTGTTTTTTTAATTCAGCATGGTCAAATTAGTTAAAAAAAGCAATTAATTGCTTCTACGATTGTAAAAACAAAATTTAAAAAAAATTGTTCTCGATTTCCAAAATTTGTGTTTTGAAGGTGAAGGAGTTATTTTGGTTTTTCCAACATTGGTTTTTGAATTCAGCATGATCGAATTAGTTAACACAGCATATTTAATGCTTCTACGACAGTAAAATAAAACTTAAAAAAATGATTTCTTGATATCAAAATTTTGAGTTTTGGAGGTGAAGGAGCCATTTTTGGTTTTGCCAACATTGTTTTTTGAATCAGCATGGTCGAATTAGTTTAAAAAGCATTTTTAATTGCTTCTACTCATTAACAGCATAGACTTGGAATTTTGCAGGGCAGAATTCCCTGTCTATTATGTTACCCGAAGTTGATCAATTGATCGGAAAAGAATTTTTAGAGAAGATTATACTTCTGTCAACAGACTCGGGGGACAATCTTCGAGAACGTTTTCGTCGAGAATATCTTAGGATGTTGAGGCAGAAGACAAGAACGAAATCAACCGATCATGCAATCTCTGTTGGTGATGTTGTTATAATAGGGGATAATGTAACGAAGCGCATTGATTGGCCTATAGCACGAGTATTGGAAGAATTCAAGGGTCAAGATGGAAGTTGCAGAGTGGCTCTATTAAAAACAGCGACCAGTAAACTGATTCGTCCAATTCGAAGATTATATCTCTTGGAAACTTAACTTCAAAACTATTCTGTATTGTTGTTTGCGTCAAGGACACAAAGGTGGGAGTATGTTGCAAGGAGGTGATTCCAATGTTATAAACATTTCATAAACCTTGTACTTTGGTAGGGATACCTACTTTGTTTGATAAACCTTGATTGTTGTTATGTTTTGGACGTGTATTTGGTTGTCGTTGGTAACTCCCAAGATGTCTGGTTTGAAATAGCAAATAAACTGACTTGCTATTATAAAAGTGTTTTACGTTTGATTTATCGACTGTAGTTATTATATTCAAAGGGTTTTTACAAATTTATTGGATGAGCGAAGCGAAGACTTCAATTTCACTGACCCCCTCCCCCAAAAAAATTAGCTCGTTTTTTTGTATTTATGTCTGTTTGTTTGCGCTCTACCGGGCAAACGGCATATGCAATCCAGATGAAAATTGGAGGGGACCTTCGAAATCTCTGAACTTAGACCTGCCACATTTGTAGGTACAATTGAAGAAATATTTCTCATGAATATCATACTTTTACGAATTTGAGTGCAATATTTTCGTGACATTTGGGCAGATTCTGACCAAACGGGTGGGGCTAAAACGTTCATATTTTACATGGACATTAAGGTTATGGTGATGTAGTAACTTTTGAAAGAAAAGTTGAAAAAGTTTGCCAGAATACATAGAAATAAAGGTTTTAATGTAAGTTTTTTTATGTATAAAATAACAATTAACAAGTAACAATAGAAACTTGACAACAATCACCTACAATGCGTTCAAAAAGCACTTGCAAAAGTAAATAGATCCCACGCAAACAAAAAACTTACAAAAAACGCGACTAAAAAAAGCGGCCTAGTTTTGTGAAACATACCCCGGGTAAACCTTTTTCGGGTTGCTAGGTATTTTGGAGTCACGCAGAAAGCTTAACCCATTCAGTGGAGAATTAAATTGTCCAAAATTAAGTTATTTTAAGCAACAATTTCAAAATGCTAATTTTTTACTAAGATTTTTACTGTTTTTCAAATATTTTTATTCGTGTTTTTTAAGGAATTTTGGGAGATTTTGGATTTTGAATTACAGCTTTATTTAAGGTTAAGATGTAAATTTGATGTACATTCCTAAAACAAGATTTTTTTCTGAATTTTTTGCATATTTTACATTTTTGTAACTCAAATAGTAGCAATACTACAAATAAATTACTTTTTCGGGACAAACCATATTTTTTTTCATTTTTAGCCATTTTTGCACAATTGTGTATTTTCAATTTGCTCCAAAAAAAGCACTTTTTGACCAATCGGGATGGGGAAAAAATGTATCTATTTTTAATGCACGGAAAAAAATAAAAAAATAAAGGTCAAATTTAAAAATCCTTTACCCTGATATAAATTTTGAAAGTTGGTGTCCATTACAGTGGACGATTCCACTGAATGAGTTAAGTCAGTTGGCGGGATTCGAACAGAGTATCGCGCTTACTACTTGAGCAACAACTGTCAGTTAATTTTATAATAATTTGAATTTACAAATTCCTTGATACTAGGATTGGGATTTGTGTCTTCAAATGCGGACTGAAATAATATAGATTTACGAAACACAGCCATCAGAATATTCAAAATATCTTGGCTACAACTCATGTTCAACAGAACTAGAAAAGAAGACTGTCCGAGTTGAATAAATTACACGCTCGGCTAGAGAATGTGCCCAATGCGTTTACAAAAGGTTTTATGATAGAGTTCTCATTAAAATTCTCTTAAGTATACGATCTTGTGTGATCTTGTGTAATCTTATCGATTCTTCTATTTTTGTTATTGACAAGTACTTGTGTTATCTTGTGTGTTCTTTCTAGGTTCTTGTCATGTTGGATCTGCTCTAATCTTGTTACTCGTCTCATTTAGTGTATTCTTGTCCATTCTTGTATGGAGGCTATACAATTCGAATTCCTGAGTCGCTGGCCACCTGATCAGCTGTCTGCATGGCGACGGCATTCCGTGGTCTGTCAGTGAGATAGCAGTCAGTTGCAAAGTTGCATTCGACGAGACAAGCAGGACAGGCTTGTGTGAGACCACAGCAATCTTCCAAGATTTGTTAAATTAGCTTTAGTTTTAGTTTAGGCCTATATTATAAACATAGATCACCAGTAAACATTCCAACTATGCAATTACAAAATCTAACTTCAACTTAGTTTAGTCTTATATTAGAACCATGATTAATAAATATGCATAATAACAACAATGTAACTACAAAATCTGTAAAGAGTGTAATACACTCAAGATTGTACAATAAAGATTCATTCATTCAAATGTTATTTCTTATTGATTTTTTTTTAAATAGCCTATCTAGTTAGGGGGTTAAGGGACACAGATAGGGTGAACCTTGCATTTCATTCTAGAAGCAAGCCACTTGGCACAGTTACTTATTAGACCTTATTGATTGATTGAATCGATGGTGCCTAGATGAAATTGCCATATTGCACCACTTGTACAGTGGCGGACTGGGGGCCGCCCAGTGACACGTTGGATATGCGTTTATGTATGTTTGATCAGTCAAACTAGCTGAGAAGTGACTCGAATCACTTATTAGACCTTAATTATTGATTGAATCGATGGTGCCAAAATAAAAGTGCCATATTGCACCACTGGCAGAGTGGCGGACTGGGGGCCGCCCAGTGACACGTTCGATATGCGTTTTTGTATGTTGGATCAGTCGAACAAGCTGAGAGGGGACTCACATCATTCGTAATGTTCCCCTCATTTTTATGAAGGTATCGTGGAAATCGTATTTGGCAGAATTTACCTTTTGGAAGCAAAAAACGGCAATAAAGGCACATTTCAATTTGAATTGAAGAGTTATTGACTGCTGATGTCGCTGGGAGATGATATGACACAAATTTTTGATAATTAAACACAAGAGATAAGTTCTAATAAAGCAGGACACTAAAAATCGTAGCTTTTAGTTGTGAACATAAAAAAATGGCAAAAAAGACGACGTTTGTGAAAGCAAACATCAACTGCCCCTCAGCCTTGGGAGAGGTTGCAATGACTGTTATGTGACGCACAAAATATAAAGATATATGTTTCGTTGTCGGTAAATTTAGGAGCTTTTGGCTGTGGGAATAAGAATAACAAAAAGGCCCAAATTTTGCAGTTTGTATGTAGCCTATGTGAAACGTTGGATATTCGTTTTGAATATTCGATTATCGAACAACCTGAGAGGGGACTCAAATCATTTGTAATGTTCCCCTAAATGTTTCCCAACGTGTTAATCGAACTCGGCAATATTTTACCTTTGGAGTCAAAAAACGGCAATAAAAGAACATTTCAAATCGAAGACTATTTGACTGATCGTTGGGAGAGTTGGCAATAATATTCTTGATATTTAAAAAACAATATATACATAATATTGCAGGCATACTAGCTGGTACAAACAGGCACATGAACTGTATTTAGATTAAACAGAGGACATTGTGCTCTTGACACTCCTGTAATTACGTTTAAATTTTGGGATCTCGCTCTTCAGCTGGAATTGGCAATTCAGCAGTTTATCCGATCAATTAGGCAGTCAAACGTTGAAATGTATTTTCAGTCTATGCAAATGCTTTTATCACAGTTCTTTGGATCCAGTCAATTACGCCAGATGGCTTTCGTTCCATCTAAGGTACATGGCGCTAGAACAAGTACATCCCACTATGAAACAAGAATTCTGCTCTGGATCGTTCGTCGTCCACGAGTCTCAAGACGCTTCTCCATGATGGCACTAGATCTAGCGCATGAACAGCTAAATGCATACATCAAAGGTGATGGTGGAACCATTGGTTCACAATGTTCATTGTGCATTGCACAGAGTGGGCAAGAGTTCTACTCCACCTGGATACAGATGTCCTGATTTATTCAACAGGGAGTCAATGCTCAGTCTTTGACCCTGTGACCACTGGGGAGGTTTTGAAGTCCATAATGGTTCGAACTGTCGACACGGATGCCATTGTACTTGCTTTTTCTGCTGTTCAGAATCTAGTTGGAGAGCCGTAGCTTTGGGTGTCTTTTGGCTCTAGAAAAGGTAAAAATCCATTGCTGCGTATGTCACTTGGCGGGCGACGACTGCCTTCCTGGTTCTTTTCCCGTGCATGGTGACACTGTGGAAGCAATGGAAGTCCTGCAGCAGTGCAGTCAAGTATTGATACTACTGTCATTTGTCAACGAGCAGACAAGCAGATTATGGAAGGAGTTGAAGGTGTTGAGTGGGAGGAAAAGTGCAAATAAATGTATACATAATTTGAATCTAGTCTCAAAGATGTTTTGTTGTGTGTGTGTGTGTTTTGTTGTGTTTTGTTAATAGTTTTTTCTTTGTGTTGCGACTTTTATATACAAGATTTATTGTAACCTTTCTCAGGGCAATAGGTAATTCGATTATTATTGGAATTATTGGTGCCATTTTTATCGAATTTTAATCTCAAAACCAGAAACTTCAAATTCTTGCGCCTCCGCAATATATTTGGTTTGGTGCGCTACATTTTCCAATTATTGCCACCTTTCCACACATGTAGGCCAAATTGGTTCTAAAATTGAATAATTATTGTGCCATTTTTTTTTACCATTTTTTTTTAAATCTTAAAACTAAAGCTTCCAATTTTAATGTGTTCACAATATTATATTTTGTGTTTTGTTCATTAAATATCAGACTTATCGCCATCTCTCCCAGGGCTGAAGTATGCTGGTTTTGATTTAATAAATGTAGTCTTTTTTGCCGTTTATGTAATCTCACAGCGAAAAGCAATTGATTTTAGTGTGTCTTTGGTATTATACTAGTTAATCCTTTGTGCTTTATCGGCCTGTCACAATATCTAACGATATCAATCAATAACTCTTTGCTTTGAAATGTGCCTTTATTGCCGTTTTTTATCTCCAAAAGGTAAATTCTGCCAATAACGATTTCCACGTTACCTTCATAGAAATAAGGAGAAATTTACGAAAGATTTGAGTCCCCTCTCAGCTTGATCGACTGATCGAACATACAAAAACGCACATACAACGTGTCACTGGGCGGCCATCAGTCCGCCACTGTGCCAGTGGTGCAATATGGTCATTTCATCTTGGCACCATCGATTCAATCAATCAATAAGGTCTAATAAGTAACTGTGCCAAGTGGATTGCTTCTAGAATGAAATGCAAGGTTGAATCCCCTAACCCCCTAACTATTCACAGTTCCCTTGATTGTTTCTCTCATTAGTCAGGCGGCATACCTTAATCCTGTCAAATAAGATCGTATATTGACGTTTGGAGGAAAAAATTGCGATGTCGCTGAATTTTTGCAGAGACCTTCCTTATAAAGTACTTATTAACATACTAAAACTTCCCTACAATCGGACTGGAGCTTTTGCCGCCATATTGGAAAATGGCGGCAAAAAGGTGTTCGTTATTGAATATCTCCAAATTGGTTTGAGGTAGACAAAATATCTCAGTGGCAAAAATATTCCCCATTTAATTCCCTACAATACAGGTGTCTTTTATAGTTTCGGTAGGGACAAAAGTAACGTCACAAAATCGTGGTTTATATGTTGCTCATTGGAGTTCCAGCTTATTTCCAAATTTTCACGCCCAGCATCAAACAATGCCCAGTAAATCCGTAAGAAATCGATTTAAATACAAAAGGACTTTTGTACGGGGTTCATGAAAGCTTCCATTAGTATTTTTTAAAATCAGGTCTGCGAAATCGAATTTTGCATTTACCCGGAATTTGGGTTTTTCCATTGTCGGCATTTCCTCAAAAATGCCATATTTTACTGTCCATAATTTAGCACTAAATAGCATTGGAGGAAAAATCTTTCTACGCACATTGAATTGACTTAAATAGTGATCCGATTACAACCAAAGTTTAAATCCAATATGGCTGCTAATTCCTAATATTCACAATATGAATACTGTTTTTGTGCTGTTTTTACATTTTTTTTGTTACATCATTCACTTTGATTTTGTGGATATTAGGAATTAGCAGCCATATTGGATTAAAACTTTGGTTGTAATCGGATCATTATTTAAGACATTTCAATGTGCGTAGAAAGAATTTTTCCTCAATGCTATTTAGTGCTTAATAATGGACAGTAAAATATGGCATTTTTTAGGAAATGCCAACAATGGAAAAACCCAAATTCCGGGTAAATGCAAAATCCGATTTCGCAGAACTGATTTTTTTAAATACTAATGGAAGCATTCATGAACCCCGTACAAAAATCCTTTTGTATTTAAATCGATTTCTTACTGATTTACCGGGCATTGTTTGATGCTGGGCGTAGAAATTTGGAAATTAGCTGGTACTCCAATAAGCAACATATAAACCACGATTTTGTGACGTAACCTTTGCCCCTACCAAAACTATAGAAGACACCTGTTTTGTAGGGAATTAAATGAGGAATATTTTTGCCATTGAGAAATTTTGTCAATCTCAAACAAATTTGGAGATATTCGATAACAAACACTTTTTGGCCGCCATTTTCCAATATGGCGGCCGAAGCTCCAGTCTGATTGTAGGGCAGTTTTAATATGTTGTTAAGTATCCTTTAAGGATGGTCTCTGCAAAAATTCAGCGACATCGCAATTTTTTCCTCCAAAAATTCTTATTTGACAGGATTACCTGGAGAATACTTCAATTTTAGTATAAAAGCATGAAATTTGGCATGATGATTGCACATACCCTACTGATGATTTAAGGAATTGGAGCCAATCGAAAATTTACCCAGGAACCACTCAAATCAAAGATGGCGTCCAAACATGGCCGAACTTTTAAAAATTATGGTCCCGTGTTATTCATTTTCACTTAACGCACGTACTTTCAAGTACTACATATAAATTTGAGTTCCAAATTAACTTTTTTTAATCAGAAACCTCTCAAAATTAAAGATGGCGGTTTTTAACGGATTTGATTGAATTTCGGTTTCTACACGTATATTGAGCTGCTGAGTATCATTTTGAGGTAAAAAATGTGTTTTGTGACATTTATTGGTCACATAACCTAGACAAAGTTTGAAAAAGGACAAAACAAGATTTTGTAATGTGATTATTTTCTTATCACTGGTAGCCAAAATGATAAAAACACACTAGTACGTATTTAGCAAACACTAATTAATGTTAAATACGTACTAGTGTGTTTTTATCAGGTTTGGCTCCCAGTGATAAGTAAATAATCACATTACAAAATCTTGTTTCGTCCTTTTTCAAACTTTTTCTAAGTTATGTGACCAATAAATGTCACAAAACATATTGTTTACCTCAAAATGATACTCAGCAGCTCAATATATGTGAAGAAACCGAAATTCAATCAAATCCGTTAAAAAATGACGAACTGATTTTTTGGCCGCCATCTTTAATTTTGAGAGGTTTCTGATTTAAAAAAAGTTAATTTGCACCTCAAATTTATATTCAGTACGTGAAAGTACGTGCGTAAATTGAAAATGAATAACATAGGACCATAATTTTTAAAAGTTCGGCCATGTTTGGACGCCATCTTTGATTTGAGTGGTTCCTGGGTAAATTTTCGATTGGCTCCAATTCCTTAAATCATCAGTAGGGTATGTCCGATCATTATGCCAAATTTCATGCTTTTATACTAAAATTGAAGTATTCCGTGGATATCTCCAGGTATGCCGCCTGACTACATTGTCTGTTTCAGGTTTATTTCCAACAAACAGGAACATTGTACGGGATTGTTTATAAAAATAAGCCACTTGTTTGTTCGATTGAATGAAAACACCCGTGAGGAGAGCAACCACTGTTATTCTGGATTGAGATTAATCTAAACAAAACAGCTGTTTCAGATTCAATCTAGAAACTTTGGTGAGCGAGAGAGCAAACATTGTCAACTGATTAATAATTATTTTTTCAGATTGAATTCAAACCTGCCTTGAGGAGAGCAACAGCAAACCACTGTTATCTGATAGAGACTAATCTTAAACAAAACACTAAACAGTTTCAGATTCATTGAAGGAGTCTTGATGAGTGAGAGTGTAGCATTGCCAACCGAATATTAATATGATTGTTTTAGATTGAATGCAAACAAGCAATTGAAGAGAGCCAATCATTGTTATCTGATTGTATGACTAAACACTTTCGGATTCATTCTAGAAGCCTTGGTGAGTGAAATAGCGAACTTTGCAAACTGATAATATATGGGTCATTATATTATAAATGGAATATTATCATTATGTTATTTTTTAAATTTAATGTTGTCAAAATTAAAAAAAAAAATGGGTGCATAAGGAAAGGATACTGAACACATTAATGAATCGAGCAGAGATCGTTTTTTGAAATTTTGTTTTGCACAATTTTTTTATCATTTCCCTGTAAGATTAGCATTACCATGTTTTTTCCATGTCCATGGGAATGACATAATTGTTTGCCCATGGGAAGGGAAAAAAATTGAGGTTATTCACCCCTATTCATATGGTACAAATGAAAAAGTACTGCACTCCCTAGCAAATTAGACTAAAAAAACTACCCTGAAACAACAGAAATATATATATATATATATATATTTATTTTTTTCATTATTAAGCCTAATTACTTGTGCCATGGGAATGACATAGTATAAATAGACTTACCTACAAATCAAAGTTTTATTATTTTTTTGTAGTGTATAATGAAACAAGAACCTACCCTTAGGCATAGCTCTAATTAACTTTTATCCTTTACATTTTACTTATCATTGCCAAAAAAAAGTTCTGCAACAAGGGGGTAAAAAAAAACACAAACAGTAATTGCCATGTTAATGACAAAACAAAGGGGAACACGACTTTTAGAAGGGGTGGTGTCTTATGGGTAAATTCATATGCTACACAACAACAATTCCAAAAATAGTTATCATTTTGCTTAACAGATAGAGCCAAAATGCATTTTTGTAGTGATAGAGGGTACAGCCTTATACACACATATGTACATAGAAATGTAATGAGGGACATGCCATGGGAGGGTCGGGGTCACGGGGTAAGAAAAACCGTAAGGTATAAGCGCCATTCAACATAAAGACGTCATGGGTCATTCGACATAAAAATGTGCAAAATGCGCCATTCGACATAAGGGGTTTCATTCGACCTAAAATGTAGGTTGAGCGGCCCGTCCCAACAGGGTCATACCACCGAAAGCACGGATTTATACTGAATGACCCCTCCAGTACGGGTCATTCGATATAAAAATGAGTTTTTATAAACATAGAAATTGAAGCCATAGATTTTATGTTGAATGGCGCTTATACCCTACGGTTTTTTTCTACCCCGTGACCCCGACCCGCCATGGGAATGACATTTGATGGGTATTACCAAGTATTTAAAACCTAGTTGAAAGGTAAATTGAAGTGAAATTATTGAAACTTATTTAAAAACGTTTTGGAATTATGTCATAAATTTTAGAAAAAATTGGCAGATTTTAATTTTAAAATTTTGATATAGAAAAACCTAAGGGACATGAATATTCCATTTATAATATAATGACCCATAAAATAATAAAATATAATATAATATATATCATGATGTAAAATATATAATATAATGATATTTCGTTTGAATGAAAACAAACTGATGATGACTGGAACAACTGAAACATTATTTTATTTGTAACCCGTTGTCACTAAAAGAAGATGCATGGAGCCTTGGTGATGAGAGTGAACTTTGCCCACTGAGTAGTTCTATAATTGTTAATTTCAATTTAATGAAGAACCATTGTTACCCGTGAATATACAATACTATTGTTTATTTCAGATTGAATGCAAACGAGCCCTTAGGAGAAATATTATTACCTTATTCTTTGTCACCACTTTTAAATAAAACAACATTGTTCAGGTTTGCCTTGGAGCGAGAGTGAACATTACCCACTGAAAAAAAACTACCATGGTTTATTTCAGATTTAATGCCAACAAGACCAATGTTCCGATTGCAACTAAACATGACTTTTCACAGACATATATAGGCAGCCGTTGGTGAGAGATGAAACTATTGTTACCCAATTGCACTTAACCATATTAATGTTTGTTTTTCCCAGATTAAATGCAAAGCTTTGAAGAGAGAGATTGATTGATTGATTCAAGTTTTATTAAACATAAAAAATAAATACACTGGGACAATTTTTAACAAAATACATTCTACACAAACTTAAACTATACATCTATGAGCCCAAGGATTTCACTTCTCTAACGTTTTAACATGATCAAAAAAATAGTTATGATAAAACATGTAATAGTTAATGATGAGAAAAAACAAAAGAATGCCACCTTAAAAACACTATTTGAACCCAGTTTATACACTAGACTAATTATTACTTAACACTAAATGTTCTTAAATCTTACAAATGGTCCAATAAAATAAAAATAATGATCAATAATAGGAGCTTTTAATGATTAAAAATCTAGGGGGCCCGTTATGGCGCCGCAAGCCAAGCCGCGGTGCGCTACACACTCAAGCAGAGTGGGATGATTTCGAGGTGTTTCCCAGCCGTCATGAAACGTGATGTGGACGTGACAATTATAAAAAATCGAGGGGATTTGGGTACCTGAAAAACACATGTCAAATTTGGTTGGGAAAGGAGCATTCCTTCTTGGTAAAAAAATGGCTTGAACATGCTCAAAATCACTTTAAGGATGTTAGCTACTACTGTACTGCTACGACTGTCTAATTCGCCAGTTTCAATGGGCCGCGATTCTGACCAAACGGGTGGGGCTACAACTTTTCCATATTTTACATGGTCATTAAGGTTATAGTGATATAGAATATTACCGTGCTTTAAGAAACTACACGACAAGCGCGATTAGACGAGAGAAAAAGTTTTTTTTGAATATGAGGTAAGAAACTCTGATAAATCTAAATCTGCAACCATATGGAATATCTGTAGTAAATTAAGCGTACACAACAAAAGTGATGAAATGCATATACCAGACCACCTTAGTGGACCCAAATAGTATAAATGATTACTACATTCAATCCGTTGGCGACATAGTGGCAGATAAAAAAATTAATTGCGTGGTATGAGGACCATAACAGAAAATATAACAAGTGAGTTGTCGTTTGAAACGGGTAAGCTCACACGAGATTCTAAAAATATGTAAATCAATCAAATCAAAATGCTACGGGGATTGACGGAATACCCGGTCATATATTCAAACTTTGTCTTCCGTTCTGTGTAAATATCATTACAGAAATTTTGAACAACTGTCTCATAAAGGGAGTTTCCCTCATGGGTGGAAAACGTCACTGATCAAACCACTCCCAAAAAAAAGTAACCGAACTCAGCTTAAAGGATCCTTAGACCATTAGAAATCTTGCCCTATGCGTCAAAGATATCGAAAATATACTAAAAAACAACTAACAAAATCTCGTACAATCATAACTTTATACTTGCATCACAACCCAGGGTTCAGGGGTTTTTCATAGTACTCAACAGCATTAGCAACATAACAGACGATATCATAGAGCCAGTGACAAGGTCAGGTTAACAACAATGGTGTGCTAGATTATTCCAAAGCTTTTGATATTTTACGTCACACACTTTTACTTGCAAAATTCCAATTTGGCTATGAATTTGCACTTTCAAATGAAAGACATTTTACGAACAGGTCAAAAATGTCATATCAAATTCCAAATTTTCAGGCCTAAATCAATATTAAAGGAGTACCACAGGAGCATCTTAAGTCCTTTAATTTTCACACTTAACATCAGACCAAAGAAGGACCAAGTTTAAATGCCATTATTAGATGACAGTCAAACTATGTCTATCCTTACGACCCGCGTGCTGCCAAAATCGCAGACTAGAAATGAATTCAGACCTCACGTATGTCACGAAACGTAAAAAAAGCACGCCCTTCAATTAAATTCAAGCAAAAACGACTGTTATTCATTTTGGAACAAAACACGGACGACAATTTAAAAAACAACCACCTATCTTACAATAAATAATGAAATTTTCACTATGAAACTACGAAAACCTGCGATCATGGACTGGTTAAGATTCCAAAAATCACATTAGCAAACTCATTCAACACACTTTTTGTAAATTGAAACATCTTTACAAGTTTTCCAGAATATTCCCTACAAAAGGTTAAAACAGCTATTGTGAAATCACTCATTTTGTCGAAATTCGACTATGCCGATATTGTGTATGGTCCGTGTCTAGATAGTATACAAACAAAACGCGTACAATACGCTCAGAATGCATACATACGGTACACACTTGACATGAAAAATTTCGATCACATCTCGTACAAATACAAAGAAAATGAAACTACTAAAAATGTCAAACGCAGGTTGCTCCATCTAGCATGCCTAACACAAAAAATCATGAAGTTGGGTCTACCTACGTATCCCCAGATTAAAACTTCCCTCAGGAAAGCATCACATTCTCGAAATCTTAGAAACATAAATGAAATATCCCCTATCCCTCACTTGAGCAGCGGTTTCAAGAAATCGTTTTTCCTACAACGCTGCACACACATACAATAACATAAAAATTGACACAAATCTTTCTCAACCACAATTTAAACTGAATCTTAAAACATTTCTATTGAATGGACAAACATAAGTTTATAAAGAGGGAAACATTTTTTTTTAGGTTCGCAATATGTCGTGTTCGGTGATGGCCATTTGTATTTACTAGGTGCTATATTATCTATTGTTCATTACCTGTTCCTAATGCTGCACATACTATACTTTATTTAAATGATATATCCTCGACTATCTTCATCATATCATACTATGGAAACATTTTGAATTGTGCTAAAACTGTAAGACTAAACATTGTGTTGCCGTGTTTTTATTTTATTAATTAAACATATTATATAATTAATATGTAGATTAGCCGTAAGTTAGTTAGTTAGGGGCAATTGTAAGAGAAGCCATTTTGGCTTAAATTCGCCTTTTTTTTCAAGAGAAATAAAGACATTATTATTATTATTATTATTATTATTATTAATTATTTTATTATTATTATTATTATTATTATTATTATTATTATTATTATTATTATTATTATTATTATTATTATTATTATTATTATTATTATTATTATTATTATAGTGTCTTTTGAAAGAAAAAGTTGAAAAAGTTTGCTGGAAGGCTTCCAAATAAAGGTTTTAAAATAAGCCTTATACAGGCATACAATCAACAAGTAACTACAGTTACTTGACACTTGTTGACGGTATAAGCAGAGTTAGGCGGTAAAGTGGGTTCCAATGGGATAAGAAAATACGTAAACAAATGGCGGACATGTTAAATTTTGCTTCTATGTATGAAACGAGAAAAGTTGTCATTACTCTCATAAAACAAATCAGAAACCGTCCCTGGCCTAGGCCCAGATGTAGAAAATTATTTATAATACAACAGTGTAGGTCTAAAATTCCATTAGGCCCATAGGGCTAGAAAGAAATTAATACTGACATTACATGTTTGACAAACCCCCAGGCCTTTCCTAGCCAACCCTAGGGCCTGCACAACCTTTTTCTGACACAAATTCCCACACAAATAACTAGTTTTGATTACAAAAAAGCCTAATGCAGATAAACAATAAATATGATTGTCCACCTAGGCTTTTACAAATGTACGGAAATAATACGCATTTTCTTTTCGTTTAAAGGGGCTAAAAAACCCCAAAAATATTTTTTACCATGTGATCTAAGCACAATACTACACTTAAAAGACCGTTTAAAAAATTATATCTTGTAACTGTGATTTAACACGAATTTTCAATTTTTTTTTATCCAGAAATTGGCGAAAATTGGTGTTTTGGAAAATTTCCTAAATCGGCTTCAACCTGCTTCTTTTTTGGGTCCACATAGATACTAGAGGCATAGTAAACCCAAACTAAAATGCCCCTTTATAACATCGTGTCTTGAAACTGTGTCCAAATATACCCTCAAACACGCAAAATATGCATTATAAAATACACACCCCTTCTGGTAATCAGCATATTTTGACCGAACTACTTTGCCCAAATTACAAAACAAAAATATAGAGAATTTACAGAAAAGGCTGTCGAGTACGTCAATAATGACCAATATTTTTTTGGATCAAAATCCTCCAAGGTCCGGGGCATAAAGATCGTCCCATGTTATTTCTTATGGGAGTTTTTGCCGATGGGACCTAGCTCGAAAAATGTCATGTTTGACAATTTTTTTGGGAGGTCATGGTGGGCCCCAATAATTTTCTGTTAGTGCTTTAAAATTTATTACTAGTTAGCCTGAATGAAATATATTTTTTGAGTTTAGCGGTTAAATACCCCCTTTTAATGATCTCACGCAAAACTCCTGTCCAAGGATACTTTTCTTCTCCTGTCACTAAATAAAAATGTAAAACAAAATACGGTGCAAATTTTCAGTGTTCTTTTGATAATCTGCTGATTTATTGACGTGGAATGCAGTGAAAAAGGTGGAAAATCATTGATTTAAACAGCTATTGTAGGGTAATACGCAGTCTTCCAATACCTCCGCACAGGCGCGAGCGTAGCAAAATTGAAGACCTCAATCTGCCATAAACAAATGGCGATTGGCGTTTTAATTTAATTTTGCTTTTTTAATGCATTTTAGTATTTTACTGGATTGTTAGATATGGTTTTTAGCTTGTGCAGCATGGTAAAGAATAAACGGAAACAATAAAAAGTTATTGCATAAGGGAATTTGTAATCATTTTGGGGTTAAAGTCTAGTTTTGCTTACCTGTCAAACCCGGGGCAATCTTTTGAATCTTTTGAAAGAAAATGTTGAAAAAGTTAGCCAGAATCCATAGAAATAAAGCTTTTAATATAAGTTTTGATTTTTTGTGCGATATTTTCGTGCCATTTGGGCCAATTCTGACCAAACGGGTGGGGCTACAACGTTCATATTATACATGGACATTAAGGTTATGGGGATGTGTACCTTTTTAAAGAAAAAGTTGAAAAAGCTAGCCAGAATTCATAGAAATAAGCTTTAATATAAGTTTTTACGGTAAATAATACCAATAGGGAATATTCCACTTAATATTTAATATTTTATTTAATTCTTATTCATGTCTCAATAGTCACTGCACTTTTTTTATTTAAAAAAAATGTTTTTGTGTAATTTAAACAAGAATTAAATGGGTCCCCCAGTTTGCGCGCCCAAAAACGAGCGTGCGCCATCTTTGGACGGTACTACGTCATAACTGTGTTGAGTCAAGGCCAATTGGAAACTAAATGTACGTTTTATTTGTACATATTTTTCATACAGACGGCGGTGCTCGCCATCGCTCAACACAAACAACTCCACAGGGATGTACATTTTTTACCGTCTTTTGTTTTTCTTTTTTCGTATGTGACAGGAGATTTCGCGAGATCATTGTGATAAAGAATAACGAGCATTTTGTCCCTTGGTTTTTGCATAGCCTAGGACTATCATGTATTCTTTATCTACAATAGGCTTTAATTAGTCATCAAAGTAAGGTTTTTGTGCGGGGTGTGTGTCAGAACATGAATGTGCAGGCCTAGGGTTGGCAAGTTAAGCCTAGGGCTTGTCAAGTGAGTAATTTTAGTATTCACATACCAATGCCTATATCCTACAGGAAAAGATTGGCCTAGACTGTTGTATTATAAATAATTTTCTACGTCTAGGCGTAGACCTAGGACTGTTTCAGTTTTGTTTTTTGATTGCAATGTCAACTTTTCTGTTTTCTGGCTAGGCGTTAAATGTAAAATGTCCACCATCTGTTTACATTTCTGTAGGCTACGCAGCGCTGCCTTTGTTAAAAACACCGCCGTCTTGATGTATATCTCGATCCTACTATAATACTTTTCCAAAATCTTTGGTCTGGATGTATTTTATCCAGACGGCGTTGGATCAACACAGTTCTGACGTCACAGTCGTTTTTGCCGCTTTAAAAAAGTGCTGCTTTTAAAACGGCTATAAATCACTGGATTATTATTTCACGGAAAAACAAAGTACATATTTGTAATCGGGACGAAATACTTCTTCTAAAAAATCTATTCGAACAGTATTTGGCGGAAGTGGAATATTCCCTATTATCAAGAAACAAAATAAACTTGACAACAATCACCTACAATGCGTAGGCAGCAAAACAAAGCACTTGCAAAAGTAAAGATATCCCACGCAAACTAAAAACTGTAAAAAAGCTCATCCATCAACGCGGCGGGACTTTAGCGTTTTGCTAGTAATATTATAAGGTACTTGTTCATTAACGGTACCCCCCGAAAAGTAAAAAGTAGGTTAGTGTGGTTGGGGGGGGGCGGCTAGCCGACCACAGCAATGGACTTCATGCTACCCCCCACGGCGCTTCGCCCCCCCCCAAACCCCACTAACACACTTTCCTTTTGGGGGAGGGGGGGGGGGGGGTCCCCTATAACGAACAAGTACCATATTATTGGATGAGCGAAGCGAAGACTTCAATTTCACCGACCCCCCAAAAAATTTAGCTCGGGTGTTTTTTTGTTTGTTTTTTTGTTTTTTAGTTTTTTTGTTTGTTTTTTTGTCTGTTTGTTCGCTCTCTACCGGGCAAACGGCATATGCGATCTTGATGAAAATTTGACAGGACCTTCGAAATCTCTAAACTTAGACTTGCTACGTTTTTGGGTACAATCTAAGAAATATTTCTCATGAATATCGTACTTTAACGATTTTTTTCGATTTTTAGTGCGATATTTTCGTGACATTTGGGCCGATTCTGACCAAACGGGTGGGGCTACAACGTTAATATTTCACATGGACATTAAAGTAATGGTGATGTATTGCTTTCTGAAAGAAAAAGTTGAAAAAGTTAGCCAGAATCTAAAGAAATAAAGCTTTTAATATAAGTTTTTTGATTTTTTGTGCGATATTTTCGTGCCATTTGGGCCATTTTTGAACAAACGGGTGGGCCTACAACGTTCATATTATACATGGACATTAAGGTTATGGCGATTTAGTACCTTTTGAAAGAAAAAGTTGAAAAAGTTAGCCAGAATCCATAGATATAAAGCTTTTAATATAAGTTTTTACGGTAAATAATACCAATTGACAAGAAAAAATAGAAACTTGACAACAATCACCTACAATGCGTAGGCAGCAAAACAAAGCACTTGCAAAAGTAAAGATATCCCACGCAAACTAAAAACTTTAAAAAGCTCATCCATCAACGCGGCGGGACTTTAGCGATTTCCTAGTAATTACATAATGATTGGATGAGCAAAGCGAAGACTTCAATTTCACTGACCCCCGAAAAAATTAGCTCGTGCTTTTTTTTTGTTTTTTTTCTGTTTGATCGCTCTCTACCGGGTAAACGGCATATCCGATCTTGATGAAAATTGGAGGGGACCTTCGAAATCTCTGAACTTAGACCTGCCACGTTTTTGGGTACAATCGAAGAAATATTTTCCAAGAATATCGTACTTTTACGATTTTTTAGTGCGATATTTTCGGGACATTTGAGCCGATTTTGACTAAACGGGTTGTTCTACAACGATCATATTTTACATGGACATTAGGTGAAGTATTGGTTTTTGATAGAAAAAGTTGAAAAAGTTAGCCAGAATCCATATCAATAAAGGTTTTAATATAAGTTTTTTGAGGTAAGTTATATGATAACAATTAACAAGTAACAATAGAAACTTGACAACAATCACCTACAATGCGATCAAAAAGCACTTGCAAAAGTAGAGTGATCCCACGCAAACTAAAAACTTGCTAAAAAGCTCATCCATCAACGCTACTAAAAAAGCGTTCGCGAAGCGGCCTAGTTATATTACATACCATATAAATATAATAATATATTATCACTATGTTGTGCTAAATTTATATTCACGTCATCTTGCAAATAAGATTGGAATTGAATGAACAAAACAAAAACGTATTGTATTATGTTCAATATTTTCCAATGTCAACTTCCTGACCACAGCCCTAATCACAAATAGCTGTTCAAGCTCTCTCTCTCTCTCTCTCTCTCTCTCTCTCAATTTGTTCAAGGTCAAAATTTATATCTACTACCCTAAACACAGAAAACTATTTTAGACCGATTCTAGATTCAAGAAATATTTCTACCTGTCACCACTGGTCACTTTGGTTTAGACTCTTTTGTTACCTCGTCCTTTCAAACTATCAACCCTTCTTTCAAAACAGAAATGCGGATGGTTGCTGCAGGTGGCTGCGGTGAAGGGGAAGGGGGTAGGAAGGTAATACAGACTTGCCATCTACCGGCCTCATCTTCCTGTTGTTCAGATAGTGACCGCAAAATTTGAGCACGCTCGCTGGAGCCGAGCACTCTTAACATTGAATAGCGCATGCGCGTCAAGGTAACCTGATATTTGCTTATGCACAATGTACTCGAGTACTTTCGATATCGCGGGCAATATATACTGTGATTCAGATAAGGTGGCGGCCGTCAAGGTCAAGCGAGAGCACGGACGCCAACGTTGACAATTTACACACAACTGGCATTAGGTAGGGCCTACCGTATTTGGTCATGTTATCATCAACATTTTATAAGCTGTGAATAAAGTAGTTCGTCCCACAGAGTCAGTATTTTAGCGAAATGATGATTTTAAGTAATCACGATTACGAAGTTTTTTTTGCCTTGTTGGTAATGGTGTGTCCAAAGTTCCAGCTGTTTATAATGCCAACCTCGCCAGACGTGATGTCAATGTTTAGGAGCATCAAAATGTCTTGATTTTATTCGTACACTTCATAAATACTTTATTTTTAGGATACTGGGCAAGGCTTGGCTTTAAAATAGTCGTGTTTTTCTCCGAAAGCACATATACAAACAATATAGCGAAGGTAATAAAAAGTGTATAATGAGTTTAATCATGTCAATACCGATGTCATCGTTTCCTTTTGCCTTTCTTTTAATTTTATTTATTGCGTCTACTACTTGTGACGGTGTTGTCGTTGAAAAAAAAATGTTCTCTGTCAGGGGGCGGACGACAGTAATTATCGGCTATAAAAGTGGCTTCAGTTTCCTTATTTTACTGTTGAAGGTACGGTAGTGAAGTATTTATTTAGTTGGTCAACGGGTAACGATACTACTTTTAGGTTTTGATTTTGATAAGCAAAAAGCACGCACGGATTTCCACATTGTTGAGGGTGCAGTGTTTGGTTTAATTAAGTCGTAGGCGTGTCTTAGTTTAAATAAAATAAAATAAAATTGTATTTAGAGTCTACCCACTCAGTTGTATAACTGATTTTCAGTGGGGGACAGTAAATCAAAGCGACCAAGCCAACCCTGTAGGCCCCAACGCAATCGACGAGTGAGCGATAACCAACCAAAGATCGATATTTTTAATAGGAAATATAGCAATCAGTGGTATGGACAGTGCGAACACCCGCGAATCAACGCCAGAATCAACAAGACCGATTCAGCACAACTCTGAATTTATTATGTGCTTCGTTATAATGTTTAATAATATATAATATATTTCTAATGGCTTGCGTTGTTTTATTACGTAAAATTTTAAAGTCAGAAAAAGTGTCATTATTATAGGGTTCCGTTTGTAGTGTTTGTGGGTGGCATCTCGCTGCGTCATGAGTGTGTGAATGTCTTCGGTCATCCAAGGTGCAGGGGGCTTTGTGATTCTAGCTTTCCGTTTTGGCGCGTGTCTGTCATATAGTCCGATGCAGTGGCGGCCTGACCATACAAATTCGGGGCCATGGCCCGCGAGAAATAGGTGGGTGGGTGGTCAGGTCAGGGTGGATGGGGGTGGGGTGTGGGGGGTCGTTGTGTGGACGTCAGTAAGTAGGCCTATTAATCATTGAGTGTTTGCTGCATAAATATTAGCTATAAAAGAAATAGCATGCCTCCTGAACAAGCCAATACCCGTGTCCGTGGCAATGTAATTGTGATGGTTTTAAAAATGCGCGCACAAAAGATCGTGCCAAAGAACAAGGTCACCCAAACGCGCAGGTTACCATCAAGCATCTAATATTTTTTCTGTAACACAATACTACCAGTGGTGCCCGGTGGTATGGGTGTCCGCAGGGGGTGGGGGGGGGGGGGGCAGGGGAGCAGGTGACCCCTCTGGTTTTGCGTCCAACATCCCTGGCCAAGCTTTTAACATTTGATAGTCCTATTTTTTTCGGTTTCTTGAGCCATCATTTTTGTTAAAAATCCAATTGAGCTCAAGGAATTGACCTTCCAGGACAGAAGCGCCCCACCCACGGGAGCAAGGTAGCGTCCGCTTCAATAGCCTGGGGGGGGGGGGCAAAGAAAGAAATTATTGGGGAAAAATATGAGAAAGGATAAAAGAAAACACGCGGCAATTTGAAGAGGGTGTCACTGTAATGGGAATTAATACAAGAAAACCATGCCAATGTTTATGTATGAAACCTAGGCCTATCTGGCGTAGACTGAAGTAGACACAGGAAAAGTGTAATACACTGATTTGTGTTAGCGCTGTGGTAAGAAAAATTAATTAAAATAATGAAATACATTAAAAAATAGAAAATTACAACACCCTAAAAATATAAAAACAATTGTAAGGTGCCAAACTAATTATAAAAAATACCAAGGACAAAACCAAAAAACTATGAAACAAGTTTTACGCCACTGGCCGGTCTGGTCCGTTTTTTTTAAAAAAGCCATCTTACCAAGAAGTGTCCAACAATACCTTTCAGTCTATCCAGCTATTTGCTATCTTCGATGACATAAAAGAAATGTACAGGTAAATCAACTCCACACTCTATTATTTATAAGCATATATTATTTTAGAATAGGTAGTTTAGTTGTTAATTAGAATATACATTGCATTTTAATATATTATATTAATACATATAAATACAATACATTTATACAATACAAATAGTACACACGTCGCCAAAATATCCTGGTAATGTCAGTTCGACTGCACAAAAAACTACATTTATTTTGATGTTGCTTTAGCCCACTACTTTTTTCTAAAACGCACCATGCACTCTAAACCCTGATTTAAAAAAATTCGCCTGCTGCGCTGTGTTTGGGGGGTTCTGCCCCCCAAACCCCCTAATATTTCCGTGAAAAGAACAAGTTGGGATTTTTGCCCGTCCCGAGACAAAGATTCTAGTACAATCGATTTCTTTACTGATGAGCGTTTGTTAAATTTAATGGTTGGCAATTTTCGGCGAAATAAGTAGTTTATTGTGTATTTACCTGCAAAGTTCGTCTGGAGTTTTTCGAATAGGCCTAATGCGAGTTTTGACCGTCACAATAAAAGGCTTGCGAAAGCGAAGATGTAAGGTGGGGGGTAAAGTCATATTATCTCAGTGGAAAAAACCTAATAACCGCCCAATCATTGTTGGAATCAGAAGCTTTTGACTAAAGGACAAAAAAATTGGGAGTAAAATATTTCGAAGGTTCCTTTAAGATTCCTTTGGTGGTTTCTAGTTTGGTATAGACTGCACACAAATTACATAATTTTGGTATTGTATTCAGCCCACTACTTTTTTCTAAAACAAACCAAAACGCATTCTAAAAACCTAATTTGCAAAAATTTTCGCCTGCGGCGACTATTATTGGGGGGCTCTGCCCCCCAAACCCCCGTGCTTGCTCAACGAAAGTACAAATTGTGATTTTTGCTCCCCTCTGACAAAATTCCTATGGGCACCCATGCTTGGGTGGGTGGGTGTAATACTATAAAGTTGGCCCCGGGGTTTTCAGGGGTTCAAGCCGCCACTGTCCGATGACTAGGGAATTGAACTTTTCAATCATGTCATCGATAATGATTGTGCGATGAAATCTCATGCCGCAGGTGTATTTAATGCATCTTTAAAAACTCGTCTTTATTAATGTCTTTAGGTCTAGACGTTATATATTTTTGCGGGTGGTTTAGGGCATCTTAAGTTATATGATAAATATATAACGCATGTCCCGATAGTCCGGGGTGTTTGTCTAGGTAAGTCTCTGTCCCTGATTATGGATAGTTAAGAAAGTATCGATTACTGTATGTGCGATGGTAATGGGGTTTGGAAAGTCATTTAAG
>JAMZAV010008908.1:0-24844 GCA_024449915.1 Sweltsa coloradensis | reverse complement strand
TGATTACTAGCTTCGAGCTAGCGACAGCTGATGAGTTCTTAGTGCTAAATTTGCAATATGCATACGAGTACTTCTAGAACCATCAGATTTTAACAGAGTACGTATTCAATTGTTATCTAGGTCAGTACGTTTTGATTTTTTTTCCTGGTGAAATTCTACATGTTATCCGTTATTCTGTTTGATGTCAATTGACATTTTTTCCTCGGCTTAGAAAAATTATTATTTATAATTTGGTTAAGCACTAATCTAGATGGCATTGTTTTCTGTGTACCTGATTTTTTGCAACAAAAACGAGCTATTACTTTCGGAGTTACATAGTTATGACTGACCCTCTCCGAGCGCATCAGCCAGAGCTCCATGCATGCGGCTCTTAAATAAATTTGAAATACACTAGGGACATGCATTTATGTTTTATATATTTATTCACTACTGCAATAGATGAGCAGCCACATGTACATTCTTAAATAAACAATGCTGTTTATAGTAACTGGTAGGGATGTGCGAACGTTCGAAACTCGAACTCAAACTTTTTTAAGTTCGAGTTCGGTTCAAGTTCAAAAAAAGTTCGAAGTTCGGATTTTTTTTTTTTTTACTAAGTAATTTGTACAAAAAATGGTTCCCAGTTTACAGGTACAATTTTAAAAACCAAAAAATGGATGGAGAAAATGGAAAAAATGGTGCCGGTCCAGAAGTTACATACTTTCTTGGTGAAGGTGCCGGTCCAGACTTACCACTATTTTTTTACCTATTATGATGGTTTGATATACCTTTAAGTTGGGTTCGAGTTTGATACAATTTGAAATTTTTGTAAAGTTCGAAGTTCGTTTTTTTTAACTGGGAAAGTTCAAGTTCGAGTTCGAAGTCAAAATAGTGGGTTTGCACATCCATAGTAACTGGTTGGATGAGCGAAGCAAAGACTTCAATTTCACCGACCCCCAAAAAATTTAGCTCGGGTGTTTTTTTGTTTTTTTTTTTGTTTTTTTGTTTGTTTTTCTGTCTGTTTGTTCGCTCTCTACCGGGCAAACGGCACATGCGATCTTGATGAAAATTTGACAGGACCTTTGAAATCTCTGAACTTAGACTTGCTACGTTTTTGGGTACAATCGAAGAAATATTTCTCATGAATATCGTACTTTTACGATTTTTTTCGATTTTTAGTGCGATATTTTCGTGACATTTGGGCCGATTCTGACCAAACGGGTGGGGCTACAACGTTCATATTTCACATGCACATTAAGGTAACGGTGATGTATTGACGTTTGAAAGAAAAAGTTGCAAAAGTTAGCCAGAATCTATAGAAATAAAGGTTTTAATATGAGTTTTTTAAGTTTTTAACACTCATGTTAAAGCCTTTATTTCTATAGATTCTGGATAACTTTTTCAACATTTTCTTTCAAACTTTAATACATCACCAATACCTTAATGTCCATGTGAGATATGATCGTTGTATTCCTACCCGTTAGCCCTACCCGTTTGGTCAGAATCGGCCCAAAGAGCACAAAAATATAGCTAGAATTTAGACCTTTCTCACAGCCTTGTTATAAAATCTTTACAGGAGATTTTCGACCTTACTCACAGCCTTGTTACAAACAATCAATGATCCAACAGACCTAATGGTTGCTTTGTAGACCTATGGGCCGTGATCATGTTGTTGATAATTTCAACAATGAATAAAACTTTGGCCACCATTTTGGTCGGCTTCAATAACTTACATAAAATATTTGCTCTCGCTATAAATTGAATTAACTATTGATATTTAACTGTTCTTCAAGTTATAATTCAAACTTCTACATCTGGTGATGTTCTTTTAGTGACTCATTTATTTACTTTTAACGTTATTGCATGCGCTTACATATATTTGGTTATTTATTTTGTCATTGATTAGCCTGTGTTATTTCTGTAGGCCTAGGCCTAAATATTATCCTCTACGTTGTCCTACACGTGTGTGCCATCCATAGGCCTATTTCCTTAACCCTGACCCTGTCTGTGTCTGCCTTTGACTGGTTCTGTCCAGCTGGTCTATATCATACCTCTGCCTTCCCGCTTTGTCTGGTTCTGTCCAGACTGGTCTATACCATACCCTTCCTTCCCGCCTTTGTCTGGTTTTGTCCAGCACTGGTCTATACCATACCCTCCCTTCCCGACTTTGTCTGGTTTTGTCCAGCACTGGTCTATACCAGCACTGGTCTATACCATACCCTCCCTTCCCGACTTTGTCTGGTTTTGTCCAGAACTGGTCTATACCATACCCTCCTTCCCGCTCTGTCTGATACTGTCCAGCACTGGTCACTGATGCCATATTTATCTTTAACCCTCGCCCTCCCTACTTGATTTTGTCAAATTAAACAAACTGATACGAGTGTTTTCTCTATACATTTATTTGTCTGCATTATCAATATGCCGCGTAAACAATCTGATGAGACTAAGCGACGTAATGCTGCTAAGCGAATGGAAGAGAAGAGAAAGGCAGAAAGCATTGATGACCGTCAAGTCAGACTCACAGACAGTGCTTCTCGGATGTTGGCTATCCGAAGAAGTGAAAATGAAGAGGACTATGTTCAGCGACGTCTTCAAGATCAGCAGCGGAAGGCAAAAACCAGAGAAAACGAACCCAATATAGTAGCCACATTGAGAAAAGATTTGGATTTAAAGAGAACTAGGACTCGCCTTGAACACGAATCGAATGTAGAAGCCGAAAGTAGGAAACGTAAGTGTTTGGAAAGGAGCACAATGAGTCGTTTAAGCGAACCATTACTAGAAACCAACACAAGAAGGGCAATTAGTTCTCAGAGAGTGACGGAAGCCAGAGAAATGGAAACTCCCTCTGAAACTATACAAAGGAGAGCAGAAAGTTTGCAGAGAGTTACACAAGCTAACCGAATGGAAACTCCCTCTGAAACTGCACAAAGGAGAGCTGTGAGTTTACAGAGAGTGACGGAAGCTAACCGGGTTGAAACTCCCTCGCAAACTACACAAAGGAGAGCGGTGTGTTCTAAGAGAGTGACAGAAGCCAGAGAAATGGAAACTCCCTCTCAAACTACACAAAGGAGAGCGGAGAGTTTGATAAGGGTAACTCAAGTTAACCAACAAGAAACTCCATTGCAAACAAATCAGAGAAGGGTTAATAGTTTGCAACGCATAACCGAACTCCGTCAACGAGCAACAGTTAATAACTTGGCTCAAAGAACAACCCCTGGTCTTCCTCCAGGACCTCATTCTAATGCTAAAGTGGTGCTTTTTGAGAAACACATGTGTGATAATTTGAATTGGAAGACATGTATCAATTGTAACAGGAAATTTCCCGGTCTTAAATTATCTTCTTCACATATTTGTACTTCCTGCACAAGGTCTCCAGTTATGTTTACTGCATTGAACAAAATGGATCCTGGAGTTGTTCCCGACGAATTATTTTGCTTGTCTATGATAGAGAGTCTTCTCATAGCTCGAATCCACCCAGTTGTGTCGGTATATAGGGTCAAAGGACAACAATATGCCTACAGCGGTAATGTCATCAATTTTCCACAAAACGTTTCTGAATTCTCGCAAAATCTTCCAAACTCATTAAATACTCTTACATCTATTGTTGTTGTTCGGCGCACATCTGCGCATTCTGACAAGATTGCAGACTTTAACGTCTGTTCCATTCGTCTCCGCCGTGCTCTAATATGGCTTAAAACCAATAACCGTTTTTATGGAGGCATTGTTATTAACGAACAAGCCCTCTCCGCCTTGCCAGAAAATGGAAATGTCTATGGTGAATTACAATATATGGAAATTCAAGGTGTTGATGATGACAAAGACGATGGAGTGCTTGAACACACAAGTGTACCTCAAGTAGTTCCAATTAACCAACAAGAACGAATTGCCAGCGCCCTTCAACCCGGCACAGTCGCATGGCCCACAGTATCCAATGTGCCCATTAACGAGTTCACCACTGAAGGTTATATTGTACAAGCCTTCCCCACTCTGTTCCCAACGGGAGACGGTGATCTGAGGGACACATCTCGTCAAACACAAATCAAACCTACACAATATTTTCAATATCTCATGCAGTATCATGATGGTAGGTTTGCTTGCGACAGCCGCTTTCGTTTTTTTGCTCTAAACTCTGTGTTGAGATGGAACGCTATAAGCCAGGGAAACATTTTGGTAAAAAAAGTAGACCTAAATGGCAAAACAGCTGGCCAACTTAAAGACATACTCCAAACAGACCCAAACTTAGCCAATAAAGTTATGTTCTTTGCTTCATCTCTCAGAATAACTAAATCGTATTGGTTTAAACGTTGTGGTGAGTTGAAAGACATGGTTGAATTTATTGGCGTCCCTACTGTTTTTTTTACTTTGAGTGCAGCAGATTTACATTGGCCTGAGCTGTACAACATTCTCGCTCCTGGCGAACACTTGGAAGATATGCCACAGCAGCTTGCATCTAATCGCCGTCGTCAATTGCTCTGTGAAAATCCTTTAATTGTGTCATGGTTTTTCCAAGAGAGAGCATCCTTTTACATTTAAGAAAGTTCTTGGACCAGTTTTCAATGTAAAAGACTCTTGGTTTCGCTATGAATGGCAACATCGTGGAAGCAGCCATGTTCACGGCTTGCTATGGCTAGAAGGTGCACCGGATGTAGAGACTATAGACCTCACAGACCTAGATCAAGTGGCTGCCGTAACCGGTTACTTTCACAATCTTGTTTCTACTGTTAATTTGGGAATAAACGATCCACCTGCCATTGTGCATCCGTGCCAAGTTCGAGCAAGTGAGGTAGAAGACACTAATAAAGATTTAGCTGAACTGCTCAACAAAGTGCAACGCCACACCCGATGCAGCGAGGGCTATTGCCTACGACGGAAAAAGAACTCTGAGTTACTTCATTGTCGTTTCAAGTTTCCGTTTAAAATGTGTGCAGAAACGAACCTTACAAAGGATGTTAAAGGTGAGCTTGTTTTGCAAACTGAACGCAACGACTCACTATTAAATCGCTACAACAAGTTCATAATTCAATCTTGGCGAGCTAACATAGATATACAGCCAGTCATGTCTAAACATGCAGTTCTGAATTACATTGCCAAGTATGCCGCAAAAAGCGAACCACAGTCTAAATCTTTCAATGACTTGCTGAAGAACATCCTTACAACTACAGTTAAAGCACATGACCCTGCAAAGCTTGCTATACAAAAGTTGATAATCCAATCCCTAGCCGAGCGTGATATTTCTGCCCAAGAGTGCTGCCATCTTCTGATGGGATATCCATTGTATCAGTCAAGCCGCTCTTTTGTTTCTCTCAGCGTTGGTAGGGATCAATGGGTACCGCTCGCTGTCGAGAATGAGCCTCAAGACAACACCAACAAGAAGCTAACCGACATGTATCCCACTCGTCCCGATGCAATGAATAACCTCTGTCTTCTTGATCTGGCATCTAAACATTACTGGAAGGGTCGCTGGGTGTGTCGGAAGACTCCAGCTGTGGTTAGGGTATTTCCCAAGCTATTTCTTGGACCAGACGAAGATAAGAATGACGCTTACTATCACCAACAAGTTTTATTAAAAGTACCATGGACATGTGAGGATGCACTCAATCCAACTAACCAGTCATGGAAGATAGTTTTTCACAATGCAGGACTCGTCGCACAAGGCGAAGTGGACAATGAGATTGAGTCAGATGAGGAGGAAGAATGGAATGAGGAAGAACCTATTAGAGAACAGGAAGAATGGATGGTCATTGCTGGAATGGGGCCCAATGATCAGGCAGTGCAGAGCGAGATTGGCTTAAGGGAATTTGATACCTCATTTCCTTGGACCGAATCGTTTGCCAATTATCCAAGTATTGAAACCGTTTCCAACTTCTTACCAGAGATAAAACGTATTGCAATGATAGTTGATAATGACATCCCTACATTCGTAAATTACAGCTCTGAACAACAACAGGTTCTCGACATTTTATCAAATCAAATAACTTCTGTTAAATGTAAAACAGTGTACAACTCCGTGCATCGCCTAATTGTACAAGGCACAGCCGGAACAGGAAAGAGTACCGTCATTAAGGCCATGACAACGATATTACGTGAAGAATTGGGAGATGACAGCTTCCTATTGCTGGCACCGACTGGCGTAGCTGCATTCAACATCAATGCTTCTACAATTCATTCAGCTCTTCACATTGGTACAAACTCTTCCAAATTCACTGAACTAGCCGGGAAAACCGAACGAGAGTACCAGGTTAAAATGAAATCGGTAAAATTTTTACTTATCGACGAATACTCTATGATTGGTTGCTCTCTCCTAGCTATGATTGATAAGCGTACCCGTCAAGCTAAACCAGATGAAGCTATTTTTCCATTTGGTAACATGTTTGTTTATCTCTTTGGCGACATTCGTCAGCTTCCTCCGGTGTGCGATCGGCCACTGTATACTGACAAGCCCTGTACATACGGATTAACAAATGACGGATTACTGGCATACCGTTCATTTAGTCACTGCCACACCCTGTCCGTGGTGCAGCGACAGGCCGGGGACAGTCCAGCCCAGGTGCGCTTTAGAGACCTACTAAGCAGAATGAGCAGAGGTTGCCCAACTCAAGACGACTGGATTTTGCTATCAACACGATTCCAAACCTCACTCAGCGTTGAAGAGCAGCAAAAATTTTCTCATTCCCTTTATCTGGCTCCAACTAAAGAAATCGTCGTTGGTCACAACATTCAACATCTAACTGATCTAGGACTTCCAGTGGCAAAGATTTCTGCTTTGCACAACTGTACAAAAGCCTCTCGAGGTACCGATGATGTGGCTCAAGGCCTTCAGTCAACCATTTACCTTTCTCGGGGAAGTCGTGTCATGTTGCGGTCCAACCTTTGGACATCGCACGGCCTTGTTAACGGAGCCACTGGAATTGTGGAAGACATTATATATGCACCACATACCAAGCCCCCAAACGACCAACCCCTGTGTGTCTTAGTTACATTTGATAATTACACCGGTCCATCATTTCACAAGCCCAAAATGATACCAATTTGTCCTGTTGCAAGGGCATGGACAGAAAGTGGCACCAATTGCACTCGCACTCAATTCCCTCTTCAACTTGCATGGGCCGTCACTATTCACAAGTGCCAGGGCATGACCCTTGACTCGGCTGTGATAAGCCTAGGATCCAAAGAGTTTGCAATTGGAATGAGCTTTGTTGGTATCTCTCGCGTTAGATCTTTAAATGACTTAATGATAAACCCAGCATTTCCATTTGATCGGATTGGTAAGCTTCATATGATGAAGAATTTACAGCTACGGTCGTTGGAAGAGGCAAGACATTCTTCTATGTTGCTTCCCGTTCACTCTACTTTGTTATAGTCAGAAACTATAACAAAATGATGTCTTCGTGGTAAAGTGTAGTGCCTAATGGGGATACATCCACGTAAAAAAATGGTAATAACGCGTCTAACCGATACCTCCGTTAAAGACAAAATTTTAATAAGGTGATGTGGAAATTCGGTACTTTTTCAATTCAATTACATTCACTATAACTACTTGTTACAATACCGTTATTGAAACAATATACAAACCATGTAAATATTGGAAAAAACAATTACAATAACATTATAGAAAATTCAAATTAATTTAAAAAGCTCATCCATCAACGCGACTGGAAAAAGCGTTTGCGAAGCTTCCTAGTAATAACACGGTACCGGTACATGATAATACTACATTTTGTAGTAGTATATTAGAGTATTTTAAATTCTTATACGTAGGTACACATGTAGGAAAGTTAAGCTGTGCATTCCTGGCCATGTGACTACAATTTTTTAAATTCTTTGTAATATTTCACTCCCAGTACTTGATCAAAGCGTAAGCAACTATCAATATCATCTATTAACACAAGGTCACTCAGTAATAGATACGTAACTGCCATTCATGTCAGGGTTAGACATTTTATAGTGTGTCTGTACCAATGTGCTATATAAATCTATATTTAAATTAAAGGGGGTTAGAATATGATTGGAATTTTGTACACTTCCGGCAACAGTAGTAAATTTCTCAAATTAAAATACAATTTAAATGTTCTAACTTTTTTAAGAATCTTTAACGTTGTGTAGTTGCCGGTTTTTTAATTTTGAAGGGCAAACTTTAACAATGTACATACCGTACTGGCTATTCAAAAGTAACTGATTTGATTGTTTTGGTTAGGAGATGGTTCTCAACCCACATACAATACCAGTACTAACAGTTTCCATAGTTTTATGGTGCTCTTGCCATAGGCACGGGAATCAAGGCCGACAGCCTGACCCTGGCTGTTTCTAACCGATAGCTGGTTGGCCAACACATTGGTTGTGCATCAACTGTACATACGCGAATCTTGACCGCAGGTATAATTATATAAAACTATCAACTGTAAAAAGTGTGCTGTGGCCATAAAGCAAAGTAAAAAATCTTACTCAAAGTCAAATTTGACTCGGCATAATAAAGGTGCGTCAAATAATACAATTACTGGAACCTGTTTACAACATCGCAGTTTATTTTTAAAGCTAAACCGTAGGCGCAACTTCATTGCATCTTGTTGAAAAATGTTTTTGTATTTTGTAATTTAATCAGCAAGCTTTTAATCTAGAATAGGTAATAGGTATAGTATAGTACCTTTTGACATTCTATATGGTGGTTTTTGCTGTAAAATGTAATGGCCACTTCATATTGAAATTTCCAGTTATATATTTATTGTATTGTTTAAAATCTTTACAAGATGTTTTCAAAGCTCGGTGACAAGTGTCTGTCAAGAAGCTATTCAAAGAATAATCATTTAACTGGAGATATCAATACCAGGCCTTAGTTTCTTGTCTGTTTAGCATCCCAAATGGGCCACCAAAATTTTGGACACTTCTCTTAATCTCGTGCTAAATGTTTTTATGTGCCTGTGGAAATGTAATGGATGATGAATCTTTTTTAAGCGGTAACTTACCAATAATCAGACTATGAGAAACAAGTAACAACAATTCATGGTGTTCAATTTCCTTCAAACCCATCTGGTAATGCCAGACTTGTGCCTTGGCATGAATCTTTGTCGTTTGTGACTTTCTCTCCACTATATTACCGTAGTTACATTAACTCAGACTTGGCCACATCATGAATGTCAGTGGTATGTCGAAGAGCCGAAAGAGTGGACAAGTGCCGCCTTTCCTAGAACCTACGTAGATGACGGTGACGCTAATCCACGTACCCTTGTATATCTTCTCACGTGAACTGTGAAACTAGGTACTATAGCAAGGCCAACATGGGCAAGGTAATATTCGTCGCTTAATGATATTATTCCGAATTAGATGCTAAACTACGTGGTTAAATTATTGTACTTAATCTTCTTATGAAACTGAAACCTGAGCACTTATTGCTGCATCTTTTGTTCTCAACAACTTATCCCCTATTAACAGCTGGCCCAAGCTAAGCTAGGGTAATACACAGGGTGTGACTTGACGTACAAATATTAGCCTACATTAATTTCTAGAAATAGATATCTAATTTTATTACTTTACTAAGTACACCTTCCACCGTCCTCATCATCAAGAGTAAATTTCTAGAATTTGATAGTCTATCGATAGTCATATATAGACTCCTGTGAAATTAACATTTCTTTTTCTTTTTACTACCTGGCTATTGCCAGTGTTTAAAGAAAACCCAAGCTTACTTTTTGGCACAAACATTTTTCTGTTTCACTGACTTCTTCTCAAGTGCACCAACATGCAGACCTGGGTAAGTTACTTTTGAAAAGTAATGAAATTACATTACCTACTCAGCACTTCAGCCAAAATGTAACTAAATTACTATTTAGTTACTTTTCCAAGAAAGTAGTGAAATTACGTTACTTTTTATGAAAAAAAGTAGTGAAATTACTTTCAAAAATTACTTTTAAATTTTAAATGTATCTGACGTGCGGACGAGTATGACGCAAGTGCTTTGTCTGCCGATGGCGGGTCTCAGACAGGGCGTTATCCACGCCCACACTTTAAAACCAGCGGAGGCCTATCACAGAGATATTGTAGATGTCGACGTATAGATGTATAGTAAATTATTGATTATGCGGGTGACATCTATCGGCGAAATGTTGTAACTACATTTCAAGTGAATGTTTGACGTCAAGTAGATAATTACGTCGTCAACGGCGCTCGTCATAGGCGGAAGTACAAAAAGTTAACATGGCTAGGTTCTGAAATAAAAACTCGGGACTCAAAATCTCTCGATCAGACCTACGAAATGTCGGAAATGCTGCATGCACATGCACATTGCTCAAGCGGGCGATACGTAGAAAGGCAGCAGGCGCACTGGCCAGTGACTGATATTTGATACACAAAGGCGCGGGTCGCGTGGCTAAAGTAACGCGTTACTAACGCCAAATTACAATGATAAAAGTAGTGAAATTACTTTTCCGTTACTTTGAGAAAATTGTAATTAAATTACTGGCTCGTTACTGAAAAAAGTAATTTCGTTACAGTAACGCGTTACTTCCGTTACGTTACTACCCAGGTCTGCCAACATGCATAGACAACCTGAAAAGGCAACAGCAAATACTAATTTGTCCTCCTTTGTAAATCAGTTTTTTTTAGCTGAATAGGATAGACGTTAAATAAATATAAATAAATAATGCCACTGTTGGAGCCTACTAATAGCTAAGTTTTTAAACAATTTAATTTCACCGGACTCAAGTGACCGAACTTACGGTCAACAATTTCTAACAAGGCAGATCTGTAATCGTTGACTCCTGAAAAACTAATTAAATGCTTAGTGTACGTTATATGTAATGAATGATATATGTACCGCAATTCAATTGTTATTGATATTTATTATTAGCCATCTGTTGGGCACTCATGTGCCAACACAAGTACATACGTGGTAGGCGAGTATTAGATGTTTTACATTATTTCATACCATGCATAATGCACAAAGCATTCTTATCTTCAAACTGCATATTATATTTGCAGCTCTTCATTATTTTTTATTCAAAGTAGCTTGCAGTACTATCATCTAACAATATAAATAGCTGGCATCTCTTTTCAGTATTTTCTGTAAAATTCAATTCAGCTATAGAGTGTAATTATTTACACTAGGAAAACGCTAAAGTCCCGCCGCGTTGATGGATGAGCGTTTTTTTGTAAGTTTTTTGTTTGCGTTTTTTGCGTTTGTTTACACTTTTCCTTTGCAAGTGCTTTTTGAATGCATTGTAGGTGATTGTTGTCAAGTTTCTATTGTTACTTGTTAATTGGTATTATAAACCTAAAAAAACTCCTATTAAAACCTATATTTCTGTGGATTCTGACTAACTCTTTCTACCTTTTCTTTCAAAAGGTACCACATTACCATAACCTTAATGTCCATGTGAAATCTGAACGTTGTAGCCCCACCCGTTTGATCAGAATCGGCCCAAATGTGACGAAAATATCGCACTAAAAATTGAAAAACTAATATTAAAACCATTATTTCTATAGATTCTAGTTAACTTTTTCAACTTTTTCTTTCAAAAGGTACCACATCACCATAACCTTAATGTCCATGTGAAATCTGAACGTTGTAGCCCCACCCGTTTGGTCAGAATCGGCCCAAATGTGACGAAAATATCGCACTAAAAATCGAAAAAAATCGTAAAAGTACGATATTCATGAGAAATATTTCTTCGATTGTACCCAAAAGCAATACACCTCTAAGTTCAGAGAAAACGAAGGTCCCCTCAAAATTTCATCAAGATCGCTTATGCCGTTTGCCCGGAATCCTGCTAACAAACAGACAAAAATACAAACAAACAAAAAAAAAAAAAAAAAACATTGGAGCTAAATTTTTTGGGGGTCAGTGAAATTGAAGTTTTCGCTTCGCTCGCTACGCTCGCTACGCTCATCCAACTACAGTGAAATTACTGGTACCAACAACAAAAATAATAAATGAAAAATTGAGAAAATAATATCTCAATTGGCAATCATTGTTGTTTTTTGCCTTTTCTCTTTATTTTCGGCTTATTTGGCTGTCAAGCATTTCTGGTTTTCCAGTACGTAATACCTTTTTCTCATATTTTATTTATGCATGGTAATTCATCCATTTCTATAATCCTCACATTTTCCATGAGCTTTTGCTTCAGTAGGGCTGCTGCACATCAGTCGTTCTCATCATTAACTACTGTTCATAATAACAGTGTATTTTACTATATAAAGTGTTCCTTACTTTTGAACCTAAGTTGTTAACATGTCCTTAACTTGATTGGGTTTAGGTATCGATTGATGATTTTTTCAATAACTACTACTTAGAAAGACTGACGTGTATGTTGCATAATATAAATAAAACAAATGCAAGGGGTGTATAATGTCTGAAGTTTAAAGCTTTCCTAATACAAACAAAAACTAATACGTAACTATATAATGAAAGGGATTTAGTGTAGCTTTATAGATCGGTACACAAGGGACATGTGTGTGTTGACTGTTGATTATTTCAATACCAGTTCTTTAGGGGTGTGAAATGTGAATCCTGTCAAATGTTTAGCGTAAGTTTCTTGGAAAGCTTACCTTTATCAACTGTTCATATGGTCCTGTTGATTTGGCAACTTACTTTGCAATGCTAATGGGTACATTTTGTTCATTGAACGTATCATCTTGGATCTTCCTTGCTACGCAGGATAATATCTCAAGTCTGTTGACGCTTGACGCTCACACTGGACATACGCAGCCACCAAAGCCTGCGGGATTACACTCCTATCACTCATTACGCGTTGTCTGGTTAAAAAGGTGTACACTACTCGGAAGTAATGTCAACAAATGGATTTCATTATCAAATGTTCCCATTGCATTTCAATATATTCTACGAGTTGCTGACGATATTAAAATATGTTCATTATTACTTATTTCCCACAAGGTAGTTCTCTCCGAAGTTGATCTGACAATAATAACACGGCTACCTTGTGCCAATAAGTAACCACAAATTGCGTCACCCATCCACTAGAGGCACAACATATTAGATATTAAATTTATGATATTTATTGCCATTACACCTCAAGTGTTTAAGGTGCCTTTGCCATACTAAATATAACCATTTGTAACATGTATTCATAAATGTGTGTTGTGACATGCAAGAGGTGTTAAATGACTGCATGCTTGTTCAACACAGCCAAACTGCTGCGATGACTAATCAATAATCATTCACTACTGTAGCTAAGCATTTGTCGTCGACTCACAGGATATAGTCTATAATCCTCACATGAAGCTACTCATTTTATCCCACCTCCCTTATGACGACGGGGTGGGTGTGTGCAGCTAAAGCAGTACAGTAGAAATGGTGGAGACATCATGGTCAACGATGGTGATGCAGACTTTTGTATTGACTATACATGTAAATTCATCATTAATTCATTATTAATTCCTACCATAATGAATAGCATGCAGACCCATTTATTGCTGCATCTTGCTAATTGTAGTATTCTAATAAAACTGGGATATTTGTATTGATATTTATGTCCATACTAGGGATGCACAATGATAACATAAAAACTATCGATAATCAAAAAAGTGACTTCATTGTTAAGTGATAATGTCGGTAAAATGGAGCTACATTTACCAGCCATCGGGCGTGATCAAATTGGTCCGTCTGTAAAAAATAGTACAAAATCTTTCACACAAGACACGAGTAGAAAGCACATGAAGTTTAGCAGTTCACATAAGCGTGGGAAATCTAATATGACATGTTTTTGACTATTTTTTTTTTGTTACGAAGCAGTTCAATATTTTAATTTTCCGTTATTGAAAATATGTTATTTAATATTGAGTATCGTGTGCATCCCTAATCCATTAATCATGTAAGAGTGTGGTTCAAGGATTTAAATACCATGTGTGGAAACTATTAATCATGTTCCTAGCCATGTCCTCCTAAGATACTCCAAGAAAGTGTATGTTATCCGGAAGATACAATAGTGTCTATATGCAGACCTGGGTAGTAACGTAACGGAAGTAACGCGTTACTGTAACGAAATTACTTTTTCAGTAACAAGCCAGTAATTTAATTACAATTTTCTCAATGTAACGGAAGAGTAATTTCACTACTTTTATCATTGTAATTTGGCGTTACTTTTGCCGCGCGACCCGCGCCTTTGTGTATCAAATATCAGTCACTGGGCCAGTGCGCCTGCTGCTTTCTACGTATCGCCCGCTTGAACAATGTGCATGTGCATGCAGCATTTCTGACATTTCGTAGGTCTGATCGAGAGATTTCGAGTGCCGAGTTTTTATTTCAGAACCTAGCCATGTTTACTTTTGGTACTTCCGCCTATGACAAGCGCCGTTGATGACGTAATTATCTACTTGACATCAAACATTCAAGTCTGTGTCAAATAAATCGATAGTCGAATTGTTACACTTGTAGTGTAGTTACAACATTTCGCCGATAGATGTCACCCGCGTAATCAATAATTTACTATACATCTATATGTCGATATCTACAATATCTCTGTGATAGGCCTCCGCTGGTTTTAAAGTGTGGGCGTGGATAACACCCTGTCTGAGACCCCCCATCGGCAGACAAAGCACTTGCGTCATACCCGTCCGCACGTCAGATACATTTTAAATTGAAAAGTAATTTTTGAAGTAATTTCACTACTTTTTTTCATAAAAAGTAACGTAATTTCATTACTTTCTTGGAAAAGTAACTAAACAGTAATTTAGTTACATTTTGGCTGAAGTGCTGAGTAGGGTAATGTAATTTCATTACTTTTCAAAAGTAACTTACCCAGGTCTGTATATATGAACATAGCTAAGCATGGTGGGTTGAGGTAATATGTAGCCATCTTGTAGTCTAGTTTCTACATATTAATATTATCATGGGTCAGTTGGGGTATTGGATGTTGCGACAATCTACATTTCGTATTGTCTTGCCGGGAATCATTAATACCATCTATTTGGGACAATAATCTACAGTAATAAGTACCTATGTAATTGTTTATTTAATACTTAATGATAGCGCTGTTGATTTCACTGAGTTGAGGCTTCAGTTTGTAGTTCGCTAGCCCATCAGTCCATCTTGTTGATGTTAAATGAACAAACACGGGGTATATTTTTATCATATAACAACCAAATTGTTTTCTTGTGGTGATCTATTTTTAATATGATAATGTAGGGTAACCATGATTTCATCGGGGCTGTAACCCATAAGCTTAGCGTACAGTCAAATGCCATTGATTGATGTAAACCCACTTTGTACTATTGTTGCGTACTGTACTATATTTGGAATTGTTTGACGTGTTGTGTGTTGTTTTGCTAGTCTTAAAATAACCTGGCAGTCATCCTGAGATCTTAGTTATTTTCATTCCTATTATTGTGTCATCTAAAAACCTTATGAATTTGTACCTGATTAACATTCAGGTTAATAACACACTATTTACTATACTGCATTTAAAATTTTCACTCAATATTTCAACAAAAATTTGATGTTATAATATGTATTTTCAAAAGTAATACTTATACATTTTTTATTTAAAATAAATATAAACTAGTAATTCAATAAAACAATGGCTGATAATATCAGTTATTTCTCCTACAAATGACTGCATTGTAATTAAACTAAATAATTATAATAAAAATAATTAAAACTAAAATGTGTACTGGTACCTCCCAAACCTCCCGGCTGGTGTTGGCTTATCATGCCGGCACTAGCAGCTACACACTAACAACTCACTGCATAGAACTATTTACATCTGGTCATGTTAATGGTAATTCGTGATGCACATTATGAAGTGAGTGCAGTATTTAAGTAACCTTGCATCTATACCACTTGGGTTTGAGTGCTTGTAGTGAGCTTTGTAGTGTGGAGCTCAGCTGAAGTTTTTAATTTAGTATACACCATATTCCTGGAAAGTTGAATACTCACTTACATTCTTCAATAAACTTGTAGCTAGTTAATAGTAGCTACTAGCTAAAAGTTTGGTGTACGCGAGTGTTTAATCTTCACCGTGTACCTCTTCTCATACCCAAGTCCCCCAGAGCGCTGTGCTCCTACGTTCTTCCCTTTCTACTTTCATAATCCTACCTTTACCAATTCTTCCTAACCCTAATATCACCTGTTTCATCTTTTCAGAATTTGTTAGTGGTTGGTATTATATTATTGCAATTGATATTGTATCTAGAACAGTTTGGTGGTGAGGGGCATTCTTGCGGAGAGGCGTAAGGTTTATAGTTACGCACTCGTCAATATAAGCGTCGGATGTAGGCACTACACAATGTTTGTAGAATCAACATGTGTTACCTCGTCCAACTGCGTTGGGTCGGTGTTTAAGATGGCCTCTACATCTTCTCTCCTGCCGTCTCATTCCAGCCTCCTCCTCGCTGTTCCACATCTTTCCTCACACTATCGAGCCATCGTTGCCGTGGTCTGCCCCTTGGTTTCCTACGTGCCATCATCCTTCTGACGTGTGATCTCTCTCCAATTTGCTCCATTAGTTCCTATCACCTACTTCATCTCTTATATCTTGGTTACATCCATCTGGTCTTACCTAAATGCTTCCCAAGTGTACACCAACTGTTAGGGATTCTGTACAAAATGGGTTCAACACTGTCACATTGCAAACCAAGAGTTGCGAGTCCGAAGCCCGCATGCAACGTGGAATTTATTTCACTAATGTTGTTGGACAACTAACCCTTCTTCTGAGTGGGTAGGTGCATTTTAGTGGTGTTGATTCCAGTATTTGCCTTGGAGCAAGGCTTTCAAACTCTTCATAAAGGTAGAAAATCAAAATTGTTTTTGTTGTTTTTGTATCCTGTATAGTTATGCTCACATGCTCACTATTGTTTACCCACTATACTATACACGTTATGCAGGTAAAGCCTAAAGGATAAGTTAGGGTGGATGCCCAGTCTTGTCCCAATATGAGAGACAGGTGAAGCGATCATGGACCAGTCAAGTCAACACTCGCTCTCCTTCTGCCTTGGACCATCATTAGAGATGGGTGAAATGACTCATGAGCATTGGGCTTTACAGATGCTAAATTAGCAAGCTCATAAAATGCTATTTTTCACTTTATTGGTTTTCAATCACCTTGCATTCATCCATTTCAAGCAAAAAAATAGGTATATACATACAGCTGTCTGAGAAATTAGAAGGGGGGGAACACGAATTTATCAAATTGCTACAAATAACTCTTTTTGAGATTTCAAAACAGCAAATTGTAAAAAAAATTAAAGCTTTTATTTAACTCCAGAGAGTAACCACCATGACCACCACCAACTATGACGTAACATAACCAACATTACAGCATTAGTTGTGTTTAGATTAAACATTATCTTAACAAAGTACCTACATAATTACAGTCAGTCAAATTTGCATATATTTCATATAGTCAGCAAAATTGGATCATCACTTATGGTATAAAGTCAGTTCAATTAAATATTAATTAAAAATGTTTAATTTGAGAATCTATCAAAGTGCTGAAGCATGGTTTGATAATGCTCCTTGCACCCATCTACATTCATAACATATTCGTTCCTTGTGTTTTTGTTATGACAATGAAATATGGAGATGATGGTTAATGAATGATTACGATTGGCTCAGTGCTTGCGCGCGACTCTTATTCGGGAGGTCTCTGGTTCGACGCCCACCAGTCTACAGGCAATCACACCACAGGTAAAATCGCAACTCTAACAAAGGTTTCATTACCCACGGATTGTATACAAAGTCATAGAATAATTACTAGTTTTATCAGACCGACAAATAGAAAACTTTTTAGTGTTATTTTATTTTCAATACATTTTTAGTTTTAGTTCTTACAATAATTATCGAAAAGCTACGATTTTTATTTTGTGTGTATTCTCGAGAATGTGTGAAAACTGCCTTGGTCTGGCCCTACAACTGAAAGACAATATCTCGCGCCCTTATTTCGAACGCGATGTGTGTAGATGGCGCTGTTGTTTTTCCTGTGGTAAGGGGCGTCACCGTCACGTGATGCGGAAGTGCTCGCTACGGCACGGGCCACGGCAACCCTCTTCAATCTCTTCTCCGACTTTGAACGAGCTAGACGTCAAGGTAAGTCCAGTCCTCGCAACACGTTTTTCTAACTGATTTTCATTTCCGGTTGCTAGCCACGTTTTGATCAATTTTCATATTGCTTCAAGTTGTTACTATACAGTTTTCTTGTAATGTGCAGTACACCGCTTAGGTTCATTGTTATAAACTAAAGTAAGATTAAATCAATTATCTCGGGAGATATGTGAAAATTAACTCTGGATAGTCTTGTCATGGGGGAATTGAATCCATTGATTAGCATAGCTCATTACTGCTAACTTCAACCGTTGTTAAAGACAAGAAATGTATTTTCTAATCCGTATGTAAAGCGTACGCGATGCTGATATTCTGTGTGTAGGCCCTCGCCCTACCGGCCTGCTACCGGCGTAGTGAAGGTCGCTGGCAAATGGGCCGGCCCGCCGGTCAATTCCTCGTGCAAGGTTTTCACCCTAAGTAGTAGGCCTTGTATAATCTTTGGTTTTCACTGTCTGTCTTTATTTCATATTATCTTACGTCCATAATTCTGAAAAGAGTAGAATTTTGAGTGCAATTATGTCCGCATTATTTCTGTTCCGTGGCTCTGTAGGCCTAGGCCTATCTATCCTGCAATGTGTTGAACTAAATAGCCATAGCTACACCATGATTTTACTTCGGCTATTTTAATCCGGTAAAATAATTAGCCCCTGGTATTTGAACGTGTAGTTGTCCCTGCATAGTTTCGTATCTCGCTCGACGCAATGACTCATCCCCTGTGTGCATGCAGTCGTCTGCGCTGACCTCACTGCTTTGGCTTCTCTCGTCCGGCACATTGTCTAATCATGGTGTCTAATCTAGTCCTATCGCATCAGTTTAGCTGTGGATTGCGATTCTTGGTTGCCTTTGATTTTAAAATGAACAATGTAAAGATCAGCTTCTCAACCACGTGTGTGCAATGAGTTGTAGGCCTATCAAACGTTCACTGAAGGTCATTGCTAGACCGAGCTCGCGATTTAAATGCCGGCGATCTACATGCCGGCGATTCAAATTTCGAGTGTGCCTGAGCTTAACAACCAAGCCCACCATTTGTGTACCACCCTAAATATATTGAAATTAAAAAGTTCACTAACACATTGGAAGGCCTACTTATGCTACGACTGTGGTCTACATACTGTGTAGGCAGGCCTAATCCGTCCCCTGTTCAGTGGGTTGTATAGGGACGTGTCGTATAATAAAATTAAAATAAAATAAAACGCAAACTAATTTAAAAAAATAATTTAATATTATTGTAGCTTCTCTCAATTACTTTTCTCATTACCTCGACTGATAGTCTTGTATGTTACTGTGCATTATAGTATGTTTTTTTCTTTTTTCCAGCTGATGTACGACCCTGGTCTCTGGATGAAGCACCGCCCTCCAAGGATGTCACCTACGCTCGTCACACAACCGAAGTCCGCTCCTAGGCCAGCCCACTCGAAGTACCACCCCGAGCAGCGTCCGAGGAGTAGATTGCTGATGGTAAGTCGATTCCGTTAATTTCTTTAAATGTTTAATTTTAATTTCATTATTACGTAAATTTTCATGCAAACTAAAACAGACACTAAATGACGTTAAAACTCTTAAAACTAACCTGTTGGTTGACCTTTGGGGTCAATAAATTTTAGAACAAAAGGTTGCCCTGATTTGATTCCCGAAGTCTAGACTAAAATTTTAACTACAAGGTAATTAGTTTGTCGCACTAAATAACAAATGAACACTGACTTACCTACAACAAAGCTCCGACTTTGAAGGAAGTGGGTTTAATTCCAGCATTCGTCAATCCTACTCGTTGTTGTTTCTCTTCCTCGTGTTTAACAAATCAACACTGACCTACCTAAAACACAGCTCCAACTTAATATTAGTTGGCTCGATTCTGGCCATTGTCATTACCACACATTGATGTTGCCGTTCATCGTCTTTAACGGGCTCCTGTGAGGCTTCACAACCCAGCCCACCTCATGTGTTGCTGCACGGGTTACCTGCCCGAAGCATATGTAGACACCGGGCAAAGATTGTTCACACAACACAGGGCTGCACTGTAGCAGATTATACGGGACCTGTAAGCCCTGACTGACCAGCCAACCGTAGGCCTATGTCTGCTGCAGTGTACATGCCCGAAGCATATAGGGACATGAGGAAAAGTCATGTCACTTCAGACAAAGTTCACTCTAGCCAAACAATCAGGCTCCTTACAATAAAAACTGACTAACCTAAATCACTTTTCTCACTTTGAAGAATGTGGGTTCGATTCCGGGAACTGTCAATTCCACACATTGTTGTTTCTGTTCCTCGTCTTAAACGGGCTCCTGTGAGGCTTAACAGCCCAGCCCACCTCATGTGTTGCTGCACGGTTACCTGCCCGAAGCATATATAGACACCGGGCAAAGATTGTTCACATAACACAGGGTTGCACTGTAGCAGATTATACGGGACCTGTAAGCCCTGACTGCCCAGCTAACCTAGCAGATTATCGAAGCATACGTGGGTTCGATTAAAGCCAATCAATACTACACTTTGTTGTTTCTGTTAGGCTTAACAGCCAAGCCCACCTCATGTGTAGCTGCACGGTTACCTGCCCGAAGCATATATAGACACTGGGCAAAGATTGTTCACACAACACAGGGCTGCACTGTAGCAGATTATACGGGACCTGTAAGCCCTGACTGCCCAGCCAACCGTATGTCTGCTGCATGGTACTTGCCCGAAGCATACGTGGGTTCGATTCCAGCCAATCAATACTACACTTTGTTGTTTCTGTTAGGCTTAACAGCCAAGCCCACCTCATGTGTAGCTGCACGGTTACCTGCCCGAAGCATATATAGACACTGGGAAAGATTGTTCACACAACACAGGGCTGCACTGTAGCAGATTATACGGGACCTGTAAGCCCTGACTGCCCAGCCAACCGTATGTCTGCTGCATGGTACTTGCCCGAAGCATACGTGGGTTCGATTCCAGCCAATCAATACTACACTTTGTTGTTTCTGTTAGGCTTAACAGCCAAGCCCACCTCATGTTAGCTGGGAAAGTTGTTCACACAACACAGGGCTGCACTGTAGCAGATTATACGGGACCTGTAAGCCCTGACTGCCCAGCCAACCGTATGTCTGCTGCATGGTACTTGCCCGAAGCATATAGGGACATGAGGAAAAGTCATGTCACTACACACAGGGTTCACTCTAGCCAAACATTCAGGCTCCTTACAATCAACACTGACTTACCTAAAACACAGCTCCGACTTTGAAGGTTGTGGGTTCGATTCCGGCCACTGTCAATACCACACTTTGTTGTTTCTGTAAGGCTTAACAGCCAAGCCCACCTCATGTGTTGCTGCACGGGTACTTGCCCGAAGCATATATAGACACTGGGCAAAGATTGTTCACACAACACAGGGCTGCACTGTGGCAGATTATACGGGACCTGTAAGCCCTGACTGCCCAGCCAACCGTATGTCTGCTGCATGGTACTTCCCCGAAGCATAGGGACATGAGGAAAAGTCATGTCACTACACACAGGGTTCACTCTAGCCAAACATTCAGGCTCCTTACAATAAAAACTGACTAACCTAAATCACTTTTCTCACTTTGAAGGTTGTGGGTTCGATTCCGGCCACTGTCAATACCACACTTTGTATTTTCTGTAAGGCTTCACAACCCAGCCCACCTCATGTGTTGCTGCACGGGTACCTGCCCGAAGCATATATAGACACCGGTCAAAGATTGTTCACACAACACAGGGCTGCACTGTAGCAGATTATACGGGACCTGTAAGCCCTGACTGCCTAGCCAACCAGATGTCTGCTGCATGGTACTTGCCCAAAGCATATAGGGACATGAGGAAAAGTCTTGTCACTACACACAGGGTTCACTCTAGCCAAACATTCAGGCTCCTTACAATTAACACTGACTTACCTTAAACACAGCTCCGACAATGAAGGTTGTGGGTTCGATTCCGGCCACTGTCAATACCACACTTTGTTGTTTCTGTAAGGCTTAACAGCCAAGCCCACCTCATGTGTTGCTTCACGGATACCTGCCCGAAGCATATATAGACACTGGGCAAAGATTGTTCACACAACACAGGGCTGCACTGTAGCAGATTATACGGGACCTGTAAGCCAACCGTATCTCTGCTGCATGGTACTTGCCCGAAGCATACGTGGGTTCGATTCCGGCCACTCAATACCACACATTGTTGTTTCCGTTCCTAGTCTTCAACGGGCTCCTGTGAGGCTTAACAGCCAAGCGAACCACATGGGCTGCAGCAGGGGTACTTGCCCAAAGCATATATAGACACTGGGAAAAGATTGTTCATATAACACAGGGCTGCACTGTAGCAGATTATACGGGACCTGTAAGCCCTGACTGCCCAGCCAACCGTATGTCTGCTGCATGGTACCTGCCCGAAGCATACGTAGGTTCGATTCCGGCCATTCAATACCACACATTGTTGTTTCCGTTGTCTTCAACGGGCTCCTGTGAGGCTTAACAGCCAAGCCCACCCCATGTGTAGCTGGACGGGTACTTGCCTGAAGCTTTCGTGGGTTCGATTCCGGCCACTCAATACCACACATTGTTGTTTACGTTCCTCGTCTTCAAGGGGCTCCTGTAAAGCTTAACAGCCAAGCGAACCACATGGGCTGCTGCAGGGGTACTTGCCCAAAATTTAAAGGAACACGGGGAAAAGAAGATAAATAAATAATGAAATTAAGATTAAATATTTATCGAAATTAACGGAATCGACTTACCACAGGTATTCTCGCCTCGGACGCTGCTTGGGGTGCTACTGTGAGTGAGCTGGCCTAGGAGCGGACTTTGGTGGTGCGGTGAGCGGAGGTGTCATCCTTGAAGGGCCTGGCACAACAACGTGGCTGACACTGACAGGCAGCTGGATTATCAGCTGGTCTCCCTTGGCGTCGCGGACTCCTTACAGCTGATAGCTACACTGACACTTACCGGTAAACTTGGAGGACATTTTTTCTATTGGTTGTATTATTAATTAATTTGCATTTTGCATCTTAAAGGTGGTTCGAATATCACCTTAAACTATTCTGTCTTAATGTAGTGTACCATATTTAATTACAAATCTTATCTTATACTGAGTGGTTCTTTGGATAATTTGTGCTTCCATGCCGAAGGGCTATGGTTCAGTTCGTGCCCGGCTAATTATGCAACCTCTATTCTGAACCTGTTGTTGACCTAAACCTGTCAAGTCGAAGATTATAAATATAGCTCCCCCCCAGACCCACTCTATCACACACATTTGTAATCTTATTTAGTTATTGTATTATTCTAACTGTTGTTATACTATTTCCATACACCGTCTGCAGTTTCACTTCTGGATGGCTACATTCCAAAGCTCGAATGTCGCTCGCTTCTTCGCTTGTCTGTGCCGCCTAGACTCGTACAACTCTTCAATGTACATCGACCGACTCTGGTCAAGACTTCCTCGCCCACACGTCAACGTTTTAAGTGTCGGCATCAAAGTGCTTCGGTGAGTTCATTCTATTCCTGAAGTGAAAACTTGTGCTACTCTAAATATATTTCAATTAAAAAGTTCCGTGTAGGCAGGCCTAATCCATCCCCTGTTGAGTGGGTTGTAATAGGAACGTGTCGTATAATAAAATTAAAATTAAATTTAACCAAAACTAATTTTAAAAAAAACGTTAATATTATTGTAGCTTCTCTTTATTCCTTTTCTCATTACCTTGCCTGATAGTCTTGTATGTTACTGTGCATTATAGTATGTTTTTTCTTCTTTCCAGCTGCTGTACGACCCTGGTCTCGGGATGAAGCACCGCCCTCCAAGGATGTCACCTACGCTCGTCACACGACCGGAGTCCGCTCCTAGGCCAGCCCACTTGAAGAACCACCCCGAGCAGCGTCCGAGGAGTAGATAGCTGATGGTAAGTCGATTCCGTTAATTTCTTTAAATGTTAAATTTTAATTACATTATTAAGTACCGTATTGTTCCGAATATAGCGCTATGTTTTTTTCCGAAAATACAATCTCAAAAACAGCACTCGCGTTATTTCCGCGCGCTTGCATTTGAAATAGCGCCTGAACATAGGCCACGCCTCTATACAACTCCCGCGCATAGTCTGCTGCGCTTCGCCCCGCCCACCCACTCGAAGCCACTGAACTCGGCCGAACCTTGGGCGAAACTGTCTGCTAGTCGTCAGAATCCTTAGCCGTGATCACATCGTGACCTAGCTTGACCTACATAGATTTTGTTTGTCGGGGTTGTCTATCTACGTTGCTAAGAGCTAAGAGTCTACGTAACGTAATAATGAGTGATGAAGGAGAAGATGAAATGGCTCAAGATGAACAAATGAAGACTGCTGATTGCGTGGAAAAGAAAGGTTCCTCTGCCTTACAAATCAGCAAGGGATTGCGAAGGAGCTAGGCCTAGGCCTACGACCATAGATACTAGGGCCTAGTATAACCCCCACCCCCCCCCCCCCCCCACGACGTAAACATTGAAGACCAGGAATCAGACTGGTGAACTGTGGTTGACATGTGAGCTTGTGCTTGGCCCTACCCTGTAAAAAACCATAGGCCTAGGCCCTAACATTGTTCAAAATGTTTTGTTGTAAGTGTTTCATGTACATTTTAATTTTCTTTGATTTTTTCTTTTTTCTTGAAATGATTCTGAAAAATTGGGGGTCGTGTTATATTCGAGGTCGTGCTTTATTCGGAACAATACGGTATGTCCATTTTCATGCAAACTAAACAGACACTAAATGACGTTAAACTCTTCATACTAACCTGTTGGTTGATCTTTGGGGTCAATAATTTGGAAGGGCTGATGTTCCAGTACCTATGTTTTCTTTCCAAGATA